>JABGLZ010000633.1:32050-70481 GCA_014705045.1 Colletotrichum theobromicola | reverse complement strand
GATGACGACAGTAGACGACGACAGTAGACGACGACAGTAGACGACGACAGTAGACGACAACAGTAGATGACGACAGTAGACGACGACAGTAGACGACGATAGTAGACGACGATAGTATACGACGATAGTAGATAACAACGAGGATAACAGTAGTTATAATAACGACGAAGACGACAATAGTTGTAACGACGATGAAGGTGATTATAACAACGATGATAGGCGTCAACAGCAATACCTTACTTAAATGACAACGGTGTATGCGATTAAAGACGACGACGATAACGAGAGCGAGAGCGTAAGAGAAGTCGTCTCTCTAGTGTTACAGAAGGCAGCCTTTCCGCTCGGAACTGACACCATATGAAGCAAATGACATCAATCCAGGCCGGTCATTAGACTGTCACCGCCCGCCTGAGTGATATGCCCCTGGACAAAGCGAATCTTTTCGGCGTATTGATCCAGGATCGCAGGTAATAGCCCCTGAGCTCCTTTGGCAGAATCCATCCTTGGAAACGACTCCAAAGCCAGTTCCACAGACTTCCGCATCGAATCCACTTGATCCTGTATTGCTGTCAGGAGAATGTATATGCACACTGGGTTCGCGAGGTCATGCACAGCTGCGATGTCTGGCATAGCGGTCGGCGCAAACCCGATCTCTTTCATGCTGGCGTTTGACAGCAGCGCTGGGTCGATTGCACATACATCGCCCTCGCCAGATGAGGAAGGATCTGATTTCCATGACCGCTTCTTCAGGGACGGGAACGCAAGCTCGAGGATATCAATAAACACCTCCAGTACCATCGTGGCCGGCGACACAGCCATCATCAGAGCCGTCTCGTCTGACATGGAGTCTAACATGGGCTTGCGAAAGGCGAACTTGGCGCCGCCCATCATCAGCCAGGCGTTGAACTTTGTCACCTTCTGGGTGATGTGCAGCATTTCCTGGATGGCGTGGGAGGCATCGATATCAGGATGCCGCGAGAAGACAGCGGCATGCTCCCTCCTCTTTGCGACGAGCTGCTGCTGGAAAGCCGATAGCTGCTCGAGCCTCTTGAGGACGATGACCTCCGGCTTGGCGGCCTTCTTCAGCTCGTCAAAGTCGTGCTGTAGTGGACAGTCTGCGGAGGGGAAACAGACGATGCCCATGTCCACGCCGTCCCAAGATTCCCAGGGGATAGGCGGTTCTTCCAACGTAGACGGCGGAGCCTGAGAACCTGAGTCGATGGTTTGTGACGGAGTGTTGGAGGATGAGGTCGATGGCGGCGTCAAGGCAGACCCAGATTCCGTACGGATCGCTGCAGGGAGTTTCTTCGGTGGTCTGCCGGTCTTCAGCGCGGGACTGAAGACGCATGCGACGCCTTCGCGACTGCATTTCTGACACGGCCCGTCGCCCTCTGCCGGTCCTCGCAGACATCGGATCTTCTTGAAGTGGCACGCATCGCAGGCCTGGCGGATTCCCGTGAAAGGTCCTCGACTTGATTTGGTCATCGACGCAGATGGAGACGACCGGCGAGGATAGAGCCGAAGTTGCAACAGTTGAGTTCGGATGACATGTTGAGAAAGTGGCTAGGCTGCAGGGGTCCAAGAAATCGTCTTACTGCGTCAAATCCAGTCTTACGTCGATTGGTGAACGGTCAGAAGCGTGGGAGCAGGTAGACCGCGAAGGATCCGGATCCTTGACAGCTTTTTAGAGAATCCATGCTCGGCTTAGATAGCTGACCTCAGCTGTAGGTACTCGTCGATTCCGTCCAAGTTGACGCTTTGGATCTGTCCATCTGGCGATGTTGCTTTGTTTTTCCTCAAAAAACCGGGATTTTGGGGTTATTTGGGCACACAAAGATTTAAGTGTAGTTACCATGGCTGATGAAATATTTATGTCGATACAGAAACCTAACGTTACGAGGGCGTTAGCTGGGAGCAAACGGCCGTTGTTGATCAGGAGGCTAGCTGGGCTTCTGATGACACGGATCAAGAGCTGAGGACGTTTTCTCCCAGGTCACGAAACCATAGGCCTTCTTATAATCGCTGCTACGACTCGGAAATCGCCCGTCTAAATATACCTAAAGGAGGCGCGTCACGGCAAACCGTACCCTGCTGCCTACATCAAAATGCCACTGCACCGACCTGCCGAAACCCGCCGAGATGGTGCAACCCGCCGAGCCGGTCTAGAAAAGAGATCGATCCTTCATTTGCTTGATCGTCTCTAATAGTCAGTACCCTAGCAACGAGATCGGATATAAAGTCAGGAATTACAACGGCTATCTCAGAAACCTCCTAAACACGCAAGATCCTCCTCGGCTTAGCCGTCGGCGGCTTCAACCTCGTAGCGCCATTTCTCAAACTCGGCGCCTTCCTTGCCGCACGCGGTCACGAGGTCCGTTTCGGCACCAACGCGGGCCAAGAACATTGGGCTTCTGCCTACCCGTCCATCAGTCGTGTCCAGAAGTCCCCCCCCGGGACGATGAGGCGGAGTAACAGTACAGCGCACGAGGCAATGATGACCTGGCGATGGCGTCGGCTCGATCATACAGCCTAAGTATCTCTTCTTTCCACAATGTCCGAACACCTGTTTTAATCTACGCGAGTTTTGGTGCCAGATCTGGACAACAGGCCAGACATGATCACCGCCGACTTCTCCTTCTACGCTGCGACCAAGGACGCAATGTTCGAGTTCGGTGTGCTCATCGCCATCATGTTACCGCAGATGCTTTATCTTCTGGCCGCAGTGAGCTACATACCCGGCCAGCCTGGCTTTGAAGTCGACTTCACACCTATGTCGCAAAGGGCATCCATCTCGTCGCGCATCAGAAACCAGGTGGTGTTGTTCTGGGCTCTGCCGCATATGATGGCATGGACGCGGTGGTTCAGGCGATGGAAGGAGCGCCAGGGATTCCATACGCCAATGGCCCCAAACCGAGCCACCTTGTCTTTGTTGAATGCTTTTTCGGCCTTGAGGCTCCTACAGACTTGTCGCCTCTGATGGTTCCAGTGGGCCCGATACTTAGCGATAAGTTTGCTAGACTCAATTATATATACCTGCATTTCCTCAAGTCTTATAATGAGACGGCCTAACTTTCCTGTGCTAGAGTGGCTACATTTCCTGTGTATTGAGTATGTCTTAATAAAGATGATATTGAATAACGACGACGATAGTAATACGACAATAAAAACAATCACGAGGATAGGGATGAGGATAACAAGGACGACGACGACGACGACAAAGACAAAGACGATAAAGATGAAGACGACGAAGATAACGAAAAGTAAAGCGACGAAGACGACGAAGATAACGAACACGACCCAGATAACGAACACAAAGACGACGAAGACGACGAAGACAATGAAGACGATAGTAAGTGAGTTTATAACACGGGAAAAATAGTCGCTTTGGTACAGGAAAAACACGCAGTCTTCTTATGATAAGACTGTTAACGTAGCTCTAGACACACACACACACATATAGTCCTCCCTAACGAGGACTTAGCCCAGCTAATTCATGGGCTCATCATATCTTTGGATATGGGGCACATTAACGGCGTGTTACGGTCCATATTACGGTCCATGCCAGCAGGCTGCTAAGAGACGTGCCGATACGACGGCCTCTTTTGAGAAGAAGGGTGGGTCAAGTCTGACAGTCGGGGGTATTTTTGACGGAAAACATTCCGAATTTCTCGTCACCACGCCCGAGGGGATGGCCAGCCGGACTTATTGCGTCGTAGTCGACCTTGAAGTCAATTTTGCGGAAACGTCGAGCGCACGAAGAGACATGTAATTGCGCGCGTCGCTACGCGGAGGAAGCACTTTGCTGCTGACGTGGTGGAGGAGGTCATCCACGACCACGAGCCACGCTTCAGACGCGGGCAAGAACTCAGCTCCATGCATCTTCAGACTGCGGATATGAGAACGCCAAACTGGAAGACGCGAGATCAGGACTTGTGGGCTACTTCACTTCTATTTGCAACGATTGCTGGTACGGCCTGTTTTCTGGGTGTGGGATACATCAGGCGGCTTGGCTCTGATAGCTTCAAACAGGCTATAGATGTTGCGAAAGCTCAAAGAGAGGCGATACTGTGCTTGGGCTTCTAGTACCCAACTGATTCCAGCAGACCTGACATGCTAGGTGACGGTGACGAGCTGATTCCTTCCCCCTTGCACAGGTGGCTTGATTGGCGTTTGATCCTACGGAATACACGTCTGACGTGTGCAATCTCTGTGTATCGCTCGCGTACTATCGTTGTCTGACATGCCCAAAGTCCCATTCCGAAGTTGCCAATCATAAGCGCTAAGTATGTAAGCTTGGAAATCAGCCACACGTGTAATACCAGCATCCAGACTGTCGGTATTTGAGCTGGGCAGCTGCTGAAGCCCCTTCATATCGACCTCCTTTATCCCCTCGACGGTTTCGCGGGAGATATCCCATTCAGAATCCAACGGCCGTGCGGTTCTGTCAACTTATCGCATTTGCATCGACTTGTGCTACACGGTGGACAGAATTTCAACATGGACTCGTCTAAAAGCAATCTGGCGTTCGGGCAGCATGGTCTAGATCTGAAGACCATGGCCACGGCTGTCGGTTTACTTGCTCTTGTCTACTATGGCATCGCGATCTCGAAGGCGGTATGGTTCGGCCTCACAGGACCGCTTAGCAAGGTGCCTGGGCCGTGGTTGAATAGATTTACTGCCATCCCTTGGAAGTTGACAGTCATCACCGGCAAATCAGGGAAAATGTGTCTCGAGTATCCCAAGAAGTACGGCGAAATCGTCAGAATCGGTATGTATCAACCGCTTTCCGTTGGTAGACTTCACAGCACTGATCCTGACGCCAGCTCCCAATGTTGTGATGATTTCCAACAAGGAGGCAGTCCACCAAATTGTCGTCGAAAAGGACCTTCGCAAGAGCGCTGCCTACGAAAAGTTCCGCCAGGATAAAGACATCGCGACGATATTCACGATACGAGACCGGGCAGAGTACCGCACCCGGCGACGCCTGCTGTCCCAAGGCTTTTCGGTCAGCTATCTCAAGGGTCTCGAGCCTCTGATGCTGAGCTGCATCAAGGATCTGGAGGAAGTGATTGACGAACGCTGCGCCGCCGCCGCGGGCGGGGAGGCAGAAATCGACATCTGGCACCTCTTTGGATGCTTGACGTCTGATGTCATGAGCGAGACATCGTTTGGGGGGTCGTTTAAGCTGGTGAAGAACGGGGAGCATCCCATTCGCTTGAAGATGTCGCAGAACTTCAGACGCAACGCTGTCGTAAGAAGCCCTTGATGAATCCGGTTCGTTGACAACATGGCCTGACTGACTGGGTCAAGTACCAAACGCTACCATTCTTACGTTGGATCCCGTTCCTGCCAAAGTCCCAAGACCCCGAGCTCAAGAGGCTCGTCAACGAGGTCATCGCGCGAAGAAGAACCTCGCAAGACAAGATCGCGAAGCCTGATATCCTGCAGTTGCTCCTTGACACTCACGACGAGAACCCCGAGGACTTCTCAGACAAGGCCGTCATTGCAGAGATGTTTCTCTTCATGCTGGCTGGCGGCGAGACGTCAGCTTCCACACTGATCTTTGCGTTCATATTCCTCTTGGACGATCCGATCCGTTACCAAAGACTCGTAGATGAGATCCGCGAAGTCTTCCCTGACGCAGACTCGCCAGTGACGAATGAAAAGACGGTGAATTTGCCGTTCCTCAACGCCGTTCTGAAAGAGACTTTGAGACTCAGAGCCCCAGCAGCTTCTGGTGAATTTCTCGTCCGACGGAGACTTTCAATTGCTGACGTGAGTGTAGGATTGCAAAGACAAACAGATGAGGACATCGCTCTGGCTGGTCATTTCTTCCCCGCAGGGGTAAGCTGTCCTCCGCCCCATTCGCTGTTCTGTGTGGTATCTTACATGTTCCAGACCGGTATTACTGCCAACACGTACCCATTGCATTTGGACGAGAGAGAGTGGCCCGACGCGGACGATTTTGTTCCTGAACGGTGGCTTTCGGATTATAAGGGGGTGCCGGCCGCCGAGAAGATGTCGTACTACCCATTTTCTGCGGCGTCTAGAAACTGCATTGGGAAACAGTGAGATCGCCCGCCCCTTTCAAGTTCTCTGAGAATGCTGATGATCGCGGTAGATTCGCGTGGAATGAGCTTCGGCTTGCGATGGCTTCTCTCCTCAGGAGATATGACTTTTTCCTCGTGCCTGGCCAGTCCCGAGAGACAATGGTCCTGCTTACCCTGCAGCTCAAGTCCAACAAGTACCTGATTAGTGTCAGACCAAGAGCTTAGTGCAAGAGAGAGCTCCAAGCAGATATTTTAGATACTTTAGGCAGATAAGAATAGCTTAAATTTAGGCCACCTATTTTTCCTCTACTAGAACGGCTATATTTCCTATAGACTAAAATATCAATATCTCCTTTCGAATAGAATATTTAATAACAATAATAATCATTATGATAGAAGTAAGGAGAGTAATAAGGATAGGGATAGCGAAGATAAGGATAATAATAACGAGGACGAGGACGACGAGGACGATAACGAGGACAATAACAAAGACGATAGTAAGTAAGTTTATAATACAGGAACTATAGCCGTTGTAGCACAGGAAAAATAGGCGGCCTCCTTAAATCACTCTCAGAATAAACACTAGTGAAAGATCTTTTAAAGGGTATGCTAGAATCAGGTCGTTGTGAGATTTGACCTTGAGCTTCAAGGTGAGAATATGGGGACAGGCAGGCACCCCACCAAGGAAGTGAGCACGCGCATCCTTGATTCCACTTACGTAATGCGACACGGTCCTGGCCCGATGGTTACCTAATCTAGCCCAAGCTCCGAGATTCCATGCTCCGCTGGATTTTTTTTCTTGTAGTCTCCATTCTTCCGACCATCCAAGTTTCCCATCTTCCTTCCACCATGGCCACAGTCAGAGACAGCTTTCTCGACCTCGAGAAGCACCGTCTGCAACTTGAAGAAAATATCGCCAAGTTGCAGAAGGCTCTGCAGCACTGGCGACAATGGGACGCAGAGTATGAGTCCTTGAAAGAGGAGATCGAGTCTGCTCCCCAACCCGCCAGCTCTGAGCATCTCGCGCGCATCCGCCGGGACTTTGAGGGCGAGGTCGTCGACAAGAAGGAGATCAACGATCTGTTTGGCAGGATCGACCTCAAGCCTGCGGAGCAGATTGTCAATCTCCTGACGCGTCGCATCGATTACGTGTCCAAGAACATCGAGACGCTCGAGAAGCAGCTCGAATCTGCCGAACAGAAGCACGCCGCCGCCAGCATCGTCAGCAACCCCGATGTGCGCGACGAAGATGGTCTGCCCATAACAGAGATCATCGAGGAGCTCGACGAGGAAGGCAACATTGTTGCTAGTCGGCTCCAGCGTCCGGGCGACTCCAGCGGGCAGATCAGGGAGATCTTGGAGAAGGCCGGCGTCAAGGACATTCCTGAGGGCAAGACCGAGGCGATCGTCGAAGATGTCACCGACAAGCCCACTGAGGCTCCGCTACTGAAGGAGGAACCCGTTCCTGCCGTTGAGCCGCCCCAGTCTGAGCAAAAGGTCGACGACATCGTCCCGGTGAAGAAGACTGTCTCCTTCTCGGAAGACACCAAGCCGGCTTCAGAGCCCCGGATTTCCAGAAACGCCCAGCGCGTCGAAGAAATCATAAAGACGGCCAAGGATCAGGAGGAGATCAGCCGCCAGCCTCCTGTCGTTCCCGAGGACGAGAGTGAGGAAGACGCACTTCTACGTCGAGAGATGCTGAAGTACGGCATGGAGGAGGTCGGGGCTGTCGTCGCCGAGTTGACGCTCGAGGAAGGCTCGGGTGATGACGATGACTGGGAGTACGACTACTCTGATCTTGATGAGGACGAGGAAGAGGACAAGTACGGACGTTCCACCAGCAGCGTCCTGGACGACGGCTACCATCAGCGGATGCTTGAGCTCGAGAAACGGCTTGGTGTCAAGTCTCGCTTCACAGAGAAGGCCGAGGAAGAGGCGGACGACTCTGACAACGAGGACAAGCAGGGCATCGGTCGTATCGTTATCAAGCATGGCGAGCAGGCCAAGGCCTCTGAACCTCCCAAGTCGACGCCCTCTCCAGTCGCTTCCAGCCTGCGAACCTCTTCGCCGACCGAGTCTGACAGCAAGAAGAGCGTTCGGTTCGCCCAAAGCCTCGACATCGCTGCGGAGACGGCTGCAGTATCAGCACCAGCTGTCGCCCCTGAGATTCCTGCAGAGCCCGTCGTCGAGCCTCTCAGCGACATCGTTGAGCGCTCTGGCCCTTCACAGCAGACGGAAGTCAAGTCAACGCGCAAGGCTTCGCGCTTTAAGAAGCAAAGAGCAGCCCCGACAGTCGTTGACGACGCTGTTCCCAAGGGTCCGATGGACGTACCTGTCCGTTTCCTTGACCAAGACCGACCCACGGCTCCCACCGGTCCAGAAGGCAAGACACTTGCCGATGCCATTGTGGAGAAGGAGGCCAAGCCGATGGACGACGACGCCTTCGGAGACGACTTCATCGACCAAGACGTTGCCGACGAGTACCATCGCAAGCGAAGAAATTTCATCCAGAAACAAGGTGGTTTCTTGCAAGAAGACACCTCTGTGATCCGGCCACTGGACGAGGCCGATGGTGGCCAGCGAATCAGCAAGTTCAAGGCTGGTCGTCTTTCCAAGCAGTAGGCGGCCGGATCCCATCCCGATAGGTACGTGACGAAGCATTTCTTTACTCGACACTCTCCCCAAATGATGATTTAGACTTCAAAAATACAGTTATCCCTGTCCGAGATACAAAATATGTGTGGATGTAATCTACTTTCTGATTTGGATCTTGTCTTCGCTCACTACTGGACTTGTCTTCTGGAAGACTTGACTGACTCGACTCTCAGATCCATACCCAATGAAGTGAACGATCAAAACACCAGACGCCCGTCTCATCCAACGTTCCAGGTAAGACAATCTCTTCTTCGCTTCAGCCCATTCCTCCCAAATGATGAACTAGACATCAAAAATACAGTTATCCCTGTCCGAGATACCAAAATACGTGTGGATGTATTCTACTTTCTGAAATCACCTTTACTTTTCCATGTTGTTTGCATCAGTGCATCAGGAACTATCGCTAATCAACATCGCAGATGTCGTGTTCAGTGATTCTCGCCGAGGCAGTTTCCATGCCCTCTTATCTGCTTGCTTTTCCAACGCCATCCGTCAAGACATGCGAGGGTGCTTAGAGCGGATAGAAATTGGATTCATAGACCCAATGTCGGGTCTCTTGTCGGTGAACCTGTGCTTAAGGATCCTGACGTGCTTTTGCTATCCACCTCCTTGCTATTGTCAATCACTAATCCATCCAGTTTTGTTCCCTCACCGTGCATGCTCGTCCTCATCGTGGGACTCGGTGTAGCGACGGACCGCTTATTAATCTGACAATTGATGGGTTGCAGCATTCAATCTGCTTCACCATTACTAGCGGATCCAAGAGGAATGTCACGACACATGGGCTCTCTGACGCCATAACCGTTTGCTTCTGCTCTCCCATGGTTTCGGCGATTCGTTTCACCCCTGACATTTTCTCGTCGCGTAAACTAGTTTTTCGTAATGAATACACTTTCAATTCACCAACGCCTATGTATCATGTGTGTGTGCGTGACCCTGTGTACGTGTCTGCGTCCTTGCTCCCTTCCTGCGCTTTCCAACGTCTCTCACCATGTCGCGCGCGCCGCCCGTTTAGCTGATCTTGGCGTTGCTAAAGTCCATTTCGGGGTGCTCGGCCTGGAACTTCTTGAGGATGTCGAGCTTCTTCTGCTCGTCGGACGTGGGCAGGCCCATCTCCTTCTGGCGCTGGTCCCACATCATCTTCTCGACCATGCCGCGCGTCTCGCCGTCGAGGTCCGAGAGCTTGCTCGTGTCGGGCTGGATCTTGGACACGTCGATCTTGGGCGCGTCCTTGACCACGTGCGGCCACCACTCCATCTTGTTCACCTTGTCCAGGTGGATCTCGACCGTCTTGGTGCCGTCCGAGGCCGAGGCCAGCGTCCAGGTCGAGTCGTCGACGATGATGGCGTGGGGGAGGTCGCCCTACACACAATCCCCCAATTCCGTATCAGCCTTCTTGGTTTCTTGACGTGGTGCACGATATGTCTGCTCTGTAAAGGCAAGGTAACGACACCACATACCTTAATGATCGGCTCCTGGCCCTTCACGCCGGCGGAGATTGTGTTCTTCTTCAGGTCGATGACGAGGTCCCTGCTCTTGTAGTTGCCGGGCACACTGAAGGTGACGTCGACGTCGGCGATGGTCTGCTGCCACTTGTACGGCAGCGCGTTCTGCTCCTCGGCCTCCTTGGCGCGGGCGGCGGCCTCCTCGGCGGGGGTAGGTTCTGTATTGGATTGGCACGTCGGTCAGTTGTTTGATTTACTCACGACATGTCTCCCGGCGGCTTCCTTCTCGAATGCGAAAGTGCGTGAGGGTACATACCAGGTTTGTCAGCCATCGTTGCGGTGTTGCGGTATTCCAGACGAATGGGCAAAGGTTCGAAAGAAGACCCTGGAAAGGCTGACGGAATTCTTGGAGGGGTAGCTTAGCTGCACTGCACCACCACCACGCCCCCATATTACACCCCCCGGACCGTGCGTTTTCGATCGGGGAGCTCTGGCCAATTAGCTTCGCTTAATAAACGTTTCCTTCCCAATCAGCCTCGCCCTTCAACTCTACAAGCCACCGCCGGCCGATCTGGGCGCATCTTAATCGTGAACTTTCCTTTCAGGCAGGCATAGGCGTGGTGCTTGATCTCTTCAACCCCAAACACCATCGCAACCGCGAAAAGCCCTCCTGTCTCGCGGTCTTCCGACACACACCTCAATGCCGCCTTGAGCCACCACCGTCCCATCGAAGAGCTTCCCATCCAGATTCGACGGACGAAACGAAAATCCACTCGTCCAACCAAAGTACCCGACCGTCACCAGCCAAACAAAACATCAACGACGACCATGTCCGTCGCCCGCGCCCCCAACGGCGGCGGCGCCGTCCAGACCGACGACTCCGTCTGCCCCGTCTGCAAAACCATGCGCTACCTCAACAAGGACCTCGAGTTCCTTATCAACCCGGAGTGCTACCACCCCATGTGCGCCAACTGCGTCGCCCGCATCTTCTCCGACGGGCCCAACCAGTGCCCCTACGCCGGCTGCCACAAGACGCTGCGCAAGAAGGGCTTCAAGTCGGCCTACTTCGGCGACCTCGCCGTCGAGCGCGAGGTCGACATCCGCCGCCGCGTCGCCGCCGTGCTCAACAAGGTCGAGGACGACTTCGAGACGCTCGCCGACTACAACGGCTACCTCGAGTGGGTCGAGACGCTCACCTTCGACCTCATCTCCGGCACCGACGCCGAGAAGAAGGCCGCCGAGGCCCGGCTGATGGAGTGGGAGCAGGCGCACCGCGCCGAGATCGAGCGCAACCGTAAGCTCGCCAAGGAGTCCGAGGCGGAGCGCGTGGCGCGCTTCGAGGCCGAGCGGGAGGACGCGCGCCGCCGCCGCGCCGAGGCCATGGAGGAGGACAAGGCCGAGCGGAAGAAGGAGCAGCGCATGCGCGAGGAGATGCTCGACGGCCTCGCCTCCGGCGACGTCGGCGAGGCCAAGCAGACGCTCAACCGCATCCTGCTCAAGAAGCGCGGCCAGGGCAAGATGGCCGCCGCGGTGGGCTCCCTCGCCGACGCCACGGGGGGCACGGGCAGCGGCGGCGGCGGCGCCAGCGCGCCGGGCCTGTCCATCCGCGGCCTGAAGAAGGAGAAGAAGCGCGTCGTCGAGGAGAACAAGCCCTACGACCCCTTTGGCGGGCTGCGCCTCGACATGGAGCGCTACGCCCTCGGCCCGCTCGACGAGTACCGCAACCCCTGGGTCGACGACGCGCGCAAGAAGGACGAGATCGTGGTTGGCGGGTACAGCGCGGAGGAGTATCTTGGGCGTGCCATGTTCGAGGCGTTTTCGGGCTTGGCCGTGTTCATCGATGACGAGAAGGGTCCGGAGAAGGTTGCCACCGCGGAAGCTGCGGCTGCGGCCGCTACGGGGGTGACAAGTCAGCGGATGGACGTGGACGATGTTTTCTAGTTTTCGTTGTTTACCGCGATATTTTGGGCAGGCATAGCGATGGCGTTTGGCGGGTATCTGGACAGGACTATTAGATGGCGGCGACACCACAAAGAGATTTCACATGCGCAGCAGAGATTCAAAAGAGTCCATGGGGAAAACAAGCTCCCCCCTTATGCAAAAATTACTTTCTAAAGTCTGCTTACTAGATAATACATTTTTCAAGCTCAGGCTTCGATGATAATGTTGGGTTTCACCAGTGATTTCATTCGTTGCCAAGTTTTGTTTTTCGCAGGCCGTCTAAGCACCCTCCCTCCGTGGTTGAAGCAAACCCAGAATAACGCCTCGCTGGAGATGAGAAACTAGAGAAAGAAAATTGCCCCGTCGCATGCAATGATGCTCGTGGCGCCATCTTTGAAACGGTCGATATTATGTCTGCCAGGGGCTTTGCTGAATAGGTCGCGGGAAAACGGGCACAGTATCTAGAGTGTCCAACCCTCCGCCCATAGCCTGCTGGTTGTGCTGCCAGCCCATGCCAGTCTGGTGGTTCACAAAGGCACCCTGGCGGAAGGGGTTCGTGGTCCCTGTTGGTTGCGGGACAAGCGCACCAGAGCTGGTTGCAGGCCTTTGTTGCTGCATTTGCGACCCAGTAAAGTTCTTGGCGAACGGGTTGGTGCCAGTCATCATGGGCTGCAAAGGTGCTATGGTCGGGAGTTGCGTCGTCGACTGGCTCGGCTGAGAGCCAAATGGGGAATTATTAGGCGCAGGCGCGGGCGCGAACGGTTGTTGCGCTTGAGGTG
The DNA here is from genome assembly GCA_014705045.1 of Colletotrichum theobromicola. Taxonomy (NCBI): domain Eukaryota; kingdom Fungi; phylum Ascomycota; class Sordariomycetes; order Glomerellales; family Glomerellaceae; genus Colletotrichum; species Colletotrichum theobromicola. The sequence continues at coordinate 57,611 of JABGLZ010000633.1, read as the reverse complement.
AAGATCTTGCAAAAGGGTTGGTAGATTGCCTATTCAGATTCGGCTGAGGGCTGGCTGGGCTCGAGAACCCGGTATTAGTAGACATGCCCGTTTGCTGGGCCATCAACATAGACGCCCGGAAAGGATTCGTCGTCTGCTGAGCCGCGTTCGGGCTCAGCATGCCGGTCGCACCAGTAGGGAAGCTAGCCACGGAATCCTGTGGTATCGCACCAAGAGTACCAGGCTGGAAAGGCTGTTGTGGTTGAGGGGTGAAGCCGCCGAATCCAGCCCCAGTAAAGGCGGGTTGCAGTGGTTGTGGTGCTTGCTGTTGAGGCTGCTGCTGAGGCTGGCCGAAGGGGTTTGTACTCTGCTGCTGAGGTTGCTGCTGGTATGGGTTGGTTCCAAATCCTGTCGGCTGGGGTGCGAATCCATTCTGCGGCTGCTGTTGCGGCGCGCCAAATCCATTCTGCTGGAAGCCTGTTGGCTGCGGTTGGAATTGGCCGTTGGGAGCAAAGCCTGTTTGCATGGGCATCTGCTGCTGTTGCTGATGTTGCTGCTGATTCGGCGCCATCGTCGTTTGGTTCTGCTCAATCGACTCGAAGAAATCAATAAGATCCGGCGCAGGTCCTTTGGCCGTCTCAGTCTTTGGCTGCGAAAACCCGTTGGTGCTCGGGAACGGGTTGTTCGCTGCTGGCGTGGGCTTGGAATCGAAAACGGCACCCGCTGACTTCGTGATCGTACCTCCTCCCTTCTTCTTGGCCTGTTGCTCGGCGATGTACTGCCTTCTGTTGACTTCAAAGTCGGGATCGTGCAGATACTCCTCGAGTTGCCGGCCCAAGTTGACGGGCGCATGCTTCAGCTTAGGAACTTCGACGCGGGTCTGGTGCTCAAACTGCCGTGCAACGCTCAGGTATTGCACTACAAAATCCGTCTGCTTGGTGAAGTTGCGGTAGATGGCCATGGCTCGCTCGGCGTCGACTTTTGACATTTCGAAAAAGTTGCCTGGCTAATTAGCAAGCATACGAGGCGCGCAAACTACAAGACCTACCTAGGATGTTGATCATTCCCTGGTTCAGAGCCTGGAAGAGCGCCAAAAGATCCAGCACCAGCAGTCTGAAGACGGTGACCGTGATTTCGTTCTCGATTTCGCCTTCGAGGACCTGCTCAACGTCAATATCCGAACTCGAACATCTCCAACCCGCAGAACTCACATCGCATTTCAGCAGGGCTGTGATTTGGGTTTGAAGGATTTCCGTCTCCCTCAGCAGGCCTTTTTCGACTGTAAGCTTCTCCAACCTCGATTCTTTGGTCCTGACCCAGTCGCATTTCGTTTCGCGAAATGCCTTTGCTCGGGAGCTGAGGTAGCTGGCGTAATGCCGAATGTTCCGACCCTGCGTCTGGGCTGTGTTGCACAGTTAGCACCGTGTTCACCGTCTTCATCAGCAGCCTCGATGTTTGCGTACCGTCCGTAAAACTGCTGATAGCAAGCGTATTGGGGTGCCTCGCAAGGAACGACAATGTGACATCGGGTGAGCCTTCACGGATCATCAGGTGAACGGTGATTAAGCTCTTGAAGACGACGGTCCATGTCGAGTCTCGTAGACGGAACTGCAGGGCGCGAAAAACCTCCCCAACGCCAGCCTCGCCAGCATGCGTCGCTACGAGGATGTGTTCGATATATTTGGTCTTGGGTGGCGCGGCCTAGAGGCAATAAAGTCAGCATCGTCATGATCGGGCGAGGCGCGAAGAGCTAGCGGCGTGGAATGACCGTCGCCGCCTCCCTCAACCAACCTTGATCTTGGTGGCCCCCTTGACCGATTTCTCAAAGGAGCTCGACATATTTTCTGTCGGTCAGATTCAAGTGGTTGTTCGTCGCTGTCGGGTACTCGTGGCTGGGTTGAGGGTTGCGATCGGACGAAAGTCGCGGAAAAGGGAAACCGTCGAAAGGGACCGGCCGTCACGGGCCTCGACAGGGTATCTCAAGCGGTTTTGGTTGCTCCTTGACGGGGAAATGATTTATCGCGAAGTCTGCGCTTCGAGGAGATGCAGATGAGGTCGTGGACGACGGGCGGGAGAAGTATCGGTGACGGGGCGCGACGGAGGCGGGTTGCAGGCCAGGGAAACCCTCAGCTGGGCGAAATTGGGCCCTGGCAAGCTTCAATGCAGGACGACTGGTTCGGGCTCCGGGGTAGGACCAACGGCCATGACAGGGTGTTGGACTATCGGAAAAGGAACCGCGGAGATGGTGATTAAGGATATAGATTTGGGATGCAGCTGTCGTGATACGGCGGCGCGCCTGATGGAGCGTGAGCGTGAGCGAGGAGCTAACGTTGGGTATTCGGGAAATGAGGGCGGGCAGCGTCAGTATCGACGTTGGCCACGTTTGGTCGGGAAGTGGTGGGTTTGGGTGGAGGAGGACGGGCCACGGTCTTGAATTGGGAAGGACGACGGCCGTCGGTTGGTCGGGCTGCTACGTAACCTGGGAGGGAGGACGGGGGCGAGGTGAGGTGCAAGTGCAAGTGCAAGTGCGTGTTACTGTTCACGTCCAGAGAGGTCAGGGTCAGTTGGTCAGGTCCAGGTCCCAGGTGCGGTGCGCCTAGCGGCCGCGGCCTCTGATTCCTGGGCAGCCCTTCTGCTTTCCCGTCTGCATCGCTACGCCACGGGGCACTAGAAGGAGTCTTGGCCCCGTCGTCACCTTTCCTGTCCGTCTCCTCCCCTTATCACCTTCGCTCGCCTGAAGATGTATGGCATATGTTCACTTCGACTCTGGGTAGGTACCCAACACCTCTGTCGTGGCACCAGCTATTCCACAAGATGGACCATTGGGATACTGTTTCTAAGGTACCAGACATGCCCAGTACAACGAAGCACGTACCCGGTTATGCCGGTAGCAGTGGTAGGGAACCCTGTCCACGAGTGCCTGTTTTGCGGGCTTGTGATGCTGGCAATCGGCACCGTCGCCGTGGCATTCATTCCAGCGACGTACCTTACCTACCTAAGGTAGGTACCTTAGAGAACAGGACTTGCGGTGCAGGTAGAAAGGTACGCCATCGGTGGTCCTGGCGTCGCGCGCTGCGCTGCACTGCGACCTCAACTGCGACACACACCAAGCATCTCCCGCCGCTGAAGAGATTCTCTACCAGTGCGGCGTCCTCTTTAGCGCCGCTTGAGTGTGTGAGGTGGGCCTCAGGACGACCCCGAGGTCCCGTCAAGGCGGCCCCCCATCTAATGGTAATACCTTACTGACACGGACGAACACTGGCAGCTCCGACATGCCGGGGTGTAGGTTGTTTTTTGGGGGGGACAAGTGCATACCTACGGACAGGATGCCTTCGAAGGAAAGAGTGTGGGTGGAGATGCCATTGCCGCTGTTGCTCGCTTGCTTCTTGCTTCTTGCTTCTACCGTTCATAACTGTTTCTTCTTCCGATCGGTGTGACTCGCCTTCTGAAATGCCCAAGAAAACACGACGCGAACCGTATTCAACGCCAATCCGAGAATTTGACAGCGCATCAGTCAGCCGCCAATGCGAACCCTTCCTCTCCAATGGATCGTCCATGCTCAAAATAATACAGCAGGTATTGTACGGATACATCAGCAAACCCCTCACGCTCGGCAGTGCAACAACTCCAACGCCATCCAACGGCACCATGGCTGTTGAAACACCGTCAAGAAACATGGGGTTCGCTGGCCGCCTCTACACATGTACCACATCTTACTTCTCCCCAACATCGGTCTTCTTTTGTTTGATTCATAAAAGTCTGGGATATTGCTGGCCACCCGCACAGGGCGTCCTCCCCGTCAGTGTGTATGCACCGACGAGGTCAAATTGCTACTGTACACTGAATGCTCGACTCGTATTTCTCGCCTTCGCTGGCTTCCCCAGTATTGACTTGCCGTCACCCGCGCCTCCCACACCCAAGCCAACCCAGCTCTCCAGTAGGAGTAAACTTCGTCGGCAACGACTGCGAAAGGTAGGGACATCCGATGTGTCGCAACCTGGAGCCAATCGACCCTCTCCGGCCGATGTGCGGCGGGAAAACGTAACAACGCGCCCGACCGCAACTGTGCCCTCCAACAGCCAGTCAACACAGACCGTACCTGAGGCGTCACTTGGCGCTGAAAGGTCGGCCGGTTACTGCTGCGCGTTGAAAGCCCCCAGAACCCTCGTAGAATCTTCCATTTCGATAAAAATCAGAGTTGCCTTTCATCGCGTCCGATGTTGTAACAAGGTCGTGTCGAACGCCTAGATCATGGCACCCACCGCCCTCGACACCTTTGCCCTGAAGCCGCCCGAAGGGGAGAGCTTGGATGCCTCGGACAGCGGGAGCTGCATCATATTAAACACGTGCGGCTTTCATCACCTGCAGAATCGTTGTCAGTAAAGTTTCTCGTCGCGGTGGGTGCGGCGCGGCGCAACACAGGGGGGCGGACCAAACATACACTTTTTTGAAATGGAAGAATCATAAAGAGAAAAAGGAGAGATTTTTTTGGAGCTCGACGCGAAGTTTTTTATACGGGGAGCCTGCCCCGCGCTAATCACTTTTTTGGTGGGGACCAGCCTCCTGCCTGAGGTGCAACACAGCTGAGCTCCCAAAGTGAAGGTGCCCTGCAGCGCGACTGCCCACCCTGTGCGCGCGCATTCCATTGGCTGCGAAAATGTCGGTTGGCACAGGTTCAGTGGGCTGAGCTGTGATGGCTTCTCATCGATATTCAACGTCACATTTCACCCGCCCCGGATTTCACCAGCCATGTCACGCCATTGAGATTTTTCAATGTTGTACTACTAGTCGCAAATACATTTCAACCTTGAAGTCAGCGTCTGCGACTCTCATTCTACCGTTGGACGCCCTCGCAGTCCTTTGAAATGCTTCGACAATGCTGTCGCATGAGGGCCCTAGCCAGCCTACGTCCTCGCATATCGCAGTCGCAGTCTGTGATCCGAGGGCCAGCGTTGCTCTCAAAGCAGTCATGTTGCTCCCAGTTTCCCGCCAATAAGCAGACTCGTTTCAATTCAACAACCACTCCACAGGCCGACGATGTTCATAAGGCTCTTTCAGAGGAGTTCAAGACTTGCTGTAAGCGGGAATGTCAATCGATACAGAAGGTCCCTAGCTGATATCGATTCATTCAGTTGCCGCTCCTGACATGTCCGAACCTGAGACGTGGGGACAGATAGGAGCCAAAATCACCGTCAGCGGTTACATCAGTAAACTGCGAAAAGTCAGCAAAAACTTGGCCTTCGCCAGCCTGGAACGTAATGGTCAGCGGATAGGCCAGATCGCCGCAAAGGGGCAGGAGAAGGTTGACAAGTTGAGCAAAATACGCCCTTTGAGTGCAGTTCTTGCCTCGGGCACAGTCACGGAGGCTTCTACCACGTCGCATTTCGAGATGGACATGGAGTCCATAAAACACCTTGGCATCTTCCCGCCTGAGATCATCGTCGGCCCAGGCACACTTTTCGCGCCAGACAGGCGCCATCTGCAGTTGCGCTTCCACAAGGACCTGCGCGAAAGGTTGCGCTTCCGTGCTCAGCTCAAGTCCACTCTGGCACAAGCCATGGGGGATCGGGACTATATGGACGTCGAAACTCCAGTCTTGTTCAAGTCAACTTCTGAGGGTGCCAGGGAGTTCATCGTGCCAACGCGGCGGGGCGGGTATGCATATGCTCTGCCACAAAGTCCCCAGCAATATAAGCAGGTCTTGATGGCATCTGGCATGTCTGGCTACTACCAATTTGCGCGATGCTTCCGCGATGAAGACCATCGCGCTGATCGCCAGCCCGAGTTCACCCAGGTTTGTGTTCCCATCCCAAGCCGAAAAGCGGCGTGGCTGACATTTTATACAGCTTGACATGGAGAAATCCTTCGCCACGGGAAAGCACATTATGAAAGACGTCGAGTACGTCGTTGGAAGAGCCTGGGAGGCCATGCGAGAGCAATATATCATGGAGATTGGAAAGAAGGGATTCTCACCAGTCAAAAAGTCGTCTCTCCAGGTAGGCAGATCACTCCCCACGTAGAGGCCGTTCACAGACTAAGATGGCCAGGACTGGAAGAAAAGTGTCCATGACAGTGCGAAGGACGACTCTAAAACACCACTCTACCAAGAATACCCCGCCATTTCGGCGCCATTTATGAGGATGAAGTACACGGACTGTATGGAACTATACGGATCCGACAAGCCAGACTTGCGCATACCGAATAGGGTCAGTCTTGACGCAACTATACCTTTCTTTGACTTACACCGTCCAGATATGCCGCGTCGACGAGCACCTCGACCGACACTTCATTAGCATGATCAGCGACATCGAAGACCCCGCTGTCGAAGTATGGAAGTTCAGCCCCGGGGATGACGCCGACAGGCGCGCCGTGTCCGAGACCGTTCTGAAATTCATGAGCGACCTCCCCGCGAGTCTTTCCAAAAACCCAGACGGCGGGCCGGTAGCACTGGTGTTCGACAGCAGCAAGCCTCTGAATGGTTTCTCCTCCCTTGGGCCAGCAGGCATCGACAGCATCCTGCCCCATGTTCCTGAGGATTCGGGCTTCTCCGACTTGCAAAACGGCGACGTCGTCTTCTTCCAAGCGTGCAAGAAGGGGCCTCGCGGGGGCGGCTCTACGAAGCTCGGCGAGATTAGAATCGCATTCTACCACGAGGCCGTAAGGACAGGTCTCATCGAACGCGACGACTCCTTCAAGTTCCTCTGGGTCACTGACTTCCCCATGTTCACCCTCATGGAGGAGGGTGATGTCGGCGGCCAGGGCGGTGCAGCAGGCTTCTCTGCCACTCACCACCCGTTCACGGCGCCGCACTCGGAAGAAGATTTTGAGCTGCTATTCACGGACCCGATCAAGGCCAAGGCGGACCACTACGACCTCGTGCTCAACGGCGTTGAGCTTGGCGGCGGCAGCAGACGTATCCACGTCGCCCAGATCCAAAAGTTCATCTTTGAGGAAATCCTCAAGATGGACAAGGACAAGGTCAAGGAGTTTTCGCATCTGCTGAAGGCCCTTGGCTCCGGGTGTCCGCCGCACGCTGGCTTCGCCATCGGGTTCGACCGCTTCGTGGCTGTCTTGAGCGGCGCGTCGTCCGTTAGGGATGTCATTGCGTTCCCCAAGAACAACAACGGCGTTGACGAGTTCGCCGGCGGCCCCAGCAAGATGACGAAGGAGCAGCTGGCAACTTACAAGTTGCAGATTGTGAAGAAAACGTGAAGATACCTGCACTAGTAGAACCTGCGCCACATCTAGACCATCAATTGCGGTGGTATTTTTGGATCATGGGCGAAGGCTACAAACCTATCCGACTCTGGTGGCCAGTTTATGGACAGACCCTCACTACAGTTCCGCGTATATCATCGGTGACATCCACATTGTACTAGTAAGAAACTCGCCCACAGAAGGCATACATAAAGCGGTTGTCATGTATACCATCAGTTACCTCACTCACTATCACGCCACCTAGGTACTAAGCCAAATAGAGACATGGATTATTTCATGCGGGTAACGCTCCTAATAACACAATTTCATGAATACTTCATCCACTGTTTTCCTAGTTCAATACGTCCTGGTGGTAGTCTCACGACCTCTTCCACTGCCCCGCGTCCTCCGCGCCCTTGCCCACAGCGTTCAACGCATTCTGTAGCCCGCCGCCGAGGTTGCCCAGCCCGTCGCCGATAGGCCGACCCGCGCTGCCGCCGGCACTAGTGATGGTGTCCCCGACGCCCCTGGTCGCGGCACCGGTGACGTTGCCGACGGTGCGCGTCACGCCGCCGACGGTGTTGCCTAGCGTCGAGGTGACGAACTTGGCGGCGCCCGTGACGCCGTTGTTCTGGTCGTTGTTTCCGACGGGCATTCTGAGGTGGTGGTGGTCTGTGGAGTTGTAATGGGGTGTGTGGTGGTGACTCTTCTTAGTCGATGAGGATGAGCCTGTCCAGGAGGATGAGGACGAGGACGAGGATGAATTTGATGTGAGTTTGTTGAGGATTGGGACGTTGGAGAGTTTGCTGTCGTTCTTGCTGTTCGTCATTTAGTTCGATGGGGCCCTTCTGGAGGGGGATCTTTCTTTATAAATTAGTGTAAGTTGGCGAGATGCACGCGGCTTGGGGACCAGGGGAGCGTATGCATGATGACGGAAGTGGCTTTCTGGGTGGATTTATATACTCGTCTGCACTGCGGCGTTTTGGTAATATCTGAGCTGATGGGAGGAGAGAGTGCGATGGCAGGCCTGGTGGGAGAGAGAGAGAGAACTCTTGCCCGCAGCGGTGACGTCACACGTCGAGATTGGGGGAAGATCCCTGTCTTGCGCGCGCGTCCGGTCTGGAGTGAGGTGTTGCTGATCGCACCTATCAAAGCCTCATCTGTAGAACGGGGGAGAAGGGATTCCCTGGAGAGGGGAAGTTTTCTTGACATCACTGCGTTGCGGGCATTGCATTTGTCGTTTTGAAACAGGTGCCCTTGATTCGGCGGGCAGAGTGAGTGTGAGTGTGGTCTTGCTGCTTTTTTGGCTTTTCTACACAACACTCTGATCAATTTGGGGCTGACGACATTGCGGCGGCTTACCTGATGGAGAAGGTTGTCGAAGGCCCGTGGGATTTCGATTTTGCTTGGAGGAAGGAAGCTCAAGTTTATGCAGAGTAAGGTGTTTTGGGGCGGTTGTCCAGGTCGGCAGATGAGGCTGTGCTGGCACACCATCTCTGCGGAAACTGTGATTGCGGGCAATCGGTTCTTGTCTGCAAAATCATGATCAGCGCTGATTAGACTGGTGCTTCTTATGAACAGAGAGCCATGTTCATGTTCTTGACGGCGTCAGGTCTCTTGCCGGGACAGTAATGCCCGTGACGAGACTAGGTAGCCTACGGAACCTTAACCCTCTTCCTCCAATATTTTGTTGCCACGGGTGAGGGTCTTCTCTTGAGATCGGAGTCCCAGTAACGTCCGAGATCCCAAATAACTTCCGAGTGCCTCAGGAGCGGTGCTGACTGGGGCACCCTTCCCCTGCCCTTCCTACGACATAGAACCGCGCGATCCCCGCAACGGGCCCGATCGGGTCCCACTTTTCGGACCCGGGACAAGGATGGCTAGCCCGGTACCAGGAAACTGACTGATCACGTAGAGCTAAGTCACTGCTAAATGATAGAAAGGATTGGAGAGTCGGGCCTCAACGACAGTTGGCCAGTGCTATGAAGGCGCCGCCACAGCCCGCCAGAGCCGACGCCGTCGACGGGACGATCTGGCATGTCGCAGCGGCTCCATTGTTAAATTTCATAGTTATGATAAGTCATGGGACATCTAAAATAATCGATTGGAAATAAATATGAGGCCTAGGGCTGCCTGATTATCATGTCTCGGCTCTTGAGTACGCCTCATGTGCTGATCGATTTACCGGTGGCTGAACCGGGGCGTAGGCAACACTAGAGACAACCAGGAATGGGAGCAATCATCTAGCATTGATGTAGAACATTCAGTCCACAGATTCGAAACTGCAATTTTCTTGTGCTGTCTAAAAAAGCCTCCCGTTGAAGAGGTCAATCGATATGCCGGGGTTGGTGTAGAAGACCCCATGACACGCAAACATCTTTCCAGCCCTTCCGACTCCCACACCTCCATCCCTCATCATTTTTCGGCATAAATCCAGATTCATGATGCCCTTGCCACGAAACAGAACCATGCATTTTCAACTCCTCTCGCAATCTCCACTCTCCTGGCTATGGCCCTGGGCCTGCCGTTCCCGCCCGCAGCCGGCCTAATCAACATCTCACCAGACGCCAACATCGACCTCTCTAATCCTGTCTCATGCATCAGCATCGCTAACTGCAACGATGGCCCCGGCGAATCGTCATCTGGGTTATCCGGGTCGCCCGTTGGTTGAAGGGGCAACGCTGGCGACAACACTTATATTTGCTCATTGACATGGAAGATGGTTGGGGAAGGAAGCTAAGAGGGGTTATGTCGAATATGAGGATGGCAAGATATGCACCTCATTGAAGGTCAATGGTTGTTGAAGATGGGCTATGTCACTGCCTCTGTTGACGGTGGCTTGGGTTTCTGCGCGGGGACGGAGTGGATTATGTCGTGCTTCTGTAACTGCAGGCAACATAGTGGAAGGTTCCTCTCTTTCTTTCTTCCTGTCTCTCTCAAATCGAGATTCTCATTTGTCTAAACATGTACTTTCGTAGACTATTCGAAACGATGACCCGAATGCTTAAAAATAACACGAGTCTGGCAGAGTAGTGAGAATATCTGAGCTGGTTCGCTAGTTGTTTACTTGTCACTTGTCTTCACGTCACCGCTGTCGTTGAGATGTGGAGGCGACAAAAGCTAGGGCGGAGATACCTGTGGCTATGAGTTTCCAATGTTCCTTCTCTTTTGGATTCCAAAGGCAAATAATGTTCTGCTATTTGCGAGCTGGTCTCATCCAGCGTTGCTAACAGGTGCCACGGCTACAAGTCTGCTGATTATCTAGGCCAAGCAAGCCTCCTTGTACAAGACACTGGGTATCCACGGCCTCTCTCACCACTTTGCCGTATTGCATGGAGGTAGGTTTTCTCACTGCCTCGGTTGCTTTGATCAAACACTCGTTCTTTTACTATCACCTTCTCTCATGGTGTCTGCGTCTTCCTCGTCCTTTCTCCTAATGCTCATCCTTCCCGCCATGTCGAGAAGTATATCACACACCGAAGCAGCACCGGCGAGGTAAGCTACTAACTAGCGATGGGATTGGACATTCGCAAAACGAAGCTGGCTAGACATCCTCATGGTCGAAAGGTTCTTGCATAGCGACGATGCCCCCTCAATGCAGTTTCAGCGAAGAATATCTCGATTTGACCAATGAGAACATCACGGCTCAAAAGATGTAGTCAGGATAAACAAGATCACTTACACATCTTCGGGCGTTTCTTCGGTGATCGACAAACCCCATGGGACGGATCGGAGCCGCGTCGCAGGCCACTGCACCAACTCCGCAAGACTCCGCACGCAGCTGTACCCCAACGCCCAACACGCTGCGGTCGCTGCATGCCGTCATCCACCGCATTCTTCTTAGCTCCCTTGCTTCCGCTGCACGGAACAAAGCTCGCGGTAAATCAAAGCTACCCCAGAAGCTGTAGCTCCAACCCCGGACGCTCCCTCTCGCCTCAAACCTCCTCCCTAGTCTGTGCGGGGAAAGCTCTAGCTACACCGCAGTCAGGCCGCTCGATGCCGCGCCGGTGATATGATCTTTCTCTCCTCGTAGGACAACTGCTCACTTCTCGCTGGTCATCGCTACTCTCCGCTGCAGCTGCTACGACTCCGCGACAACATGGCGCTGAACGACTGGATCGATTGGGGGGATTGGAAGGGTATAAGAGGGGAGGAGATGGCGGCCTTCTGTGCGTCGTTGATATGGTGGATCGCGGCGCTCGTCGTTCTTTCGCAGTGCATCCGGATGCTCAGCTCGCGACAGACACAACCGAGATTGAACGAGAAAGGCGCGACGACAGCGAAAGAGCAGAAGCGCAACATGTTCCTCCGTCTACCTCTCATCCTCGCGGCCGTGGCCGTCCTCGGGCTCTGCGCGGTCGTCAGAGTGGCAGACGTCGGACACCAGTTTGGACGCCAGCTCTTGTCGTACACGGCAACGACCACGACCAGCAGCAACGATGCACAGTTCACTGTGGCCATGGACTCGGACATTGGCGCTGATCTCATCCCCAACATCTTCGACCCGCAGGCGGTGGACCCTCAGAGCGTCTGCCCTGGTTACACAGCTTCCAACGTCCAGGAGACTTCTCACGGATTCACGGCAGATCTCGACCTCGCCGGCAAGGCTTGCAATGTCTACGGCAATGAGATCGAGGCCCTGAAGCTCGTCGTTGAGTACCAGGCGGCAGATCGGCTTCATGTCGAGATACTGCCGAGGCATGTCGGCAAGGACAACTACACGTGGTTCATCCTTCCCGAGGAGCTGATTCCGAAGCCTGGGAATGATGGAAAGACTCAGTCGGCTGGATCGGATAGCGACCTGGAGTTCAAGTGGGCGAACGCGCCGACCTTTGGGTTCAACGTCACAAGGAAGAGCACTGGAGATGTCCTGTTCACGACTGTGGGTACCAAGCTGGTCTTTGAAGATCAGTTCTTTGAGTTTGCCTCACCTCTCCCGAAGAACTACAATCTTTACGGACTTGGTGAGGTCATCCACGGCTTTCGGTTGAACAGGAATTTGACTAGTAAGATTGCTCACCCGGGTCTTGAACTTATTGGGCTTACAAACACTAGGGACTATCTATGCTGCTGACATTGGCGATCCTATCGATGGAAACATTTACGGATCACACCCTATATACCTAGACACCCGATACTACAAAGCCGATGCTGATTCCGATGAGCTCACCTACGTTGCCGAGCCCACGGACAAGACTACTACTTACAAGTCGTTCACTCATGGCGTATTTATGAGAAACGCCCATGGCCAAGAGATCCTGCTTCGAGAATCTAACATTACCTGGAGAGCGCTTGGTGGAACAATCGATCTCTACTTCTACGCTGGTCCTACGGCAGACTCTGTCATTACCTCTTACCAACAGAGCGCCGTCGGACTCCCCGCCATGCAGCAGTACTGGACCCTTGGCTTTCATCAATGCAGATGGGGCTACACGAGCTGGGACAACCTGCAGGAGGTCATCGACGACTTTGCAAAGTTTGAGATTCCACTTGAAACGATCTGGGGTGAGTATTGCGGCGCCAAGGTGTAGCAAAGCCGTAAGCTAACCTCCAACCAGCCGACATCGATTACATGAACCAGTACCGCGACTTCGAAAACGACAAAAAGAGTTGGACCTACGCAGACGGCGAGAAGTTTCTCGACAAACTTCACAAGAATGGGCAGCATTTCGTGCCGATTGTTGACTCGGCAATCTACTCGCCAAACCCCGAGAAGGAGGACGACGCCTACCCAACCTATGATCGCGGCCTTTCCGCAGCCGCCTTTGTCCTCAACCCAGACGGCTCGCTCTATGTCGGAGCTGTATGGCCCGGCTACACAGTCTTCCCTGATTGGGTTGGCGCCGTGCTCGGCAAGAGCAAGACATTTGCATGGTGGAAGACGGAGCTGGAGACTTGGTTCAAGAAGGTAGCCTTCGACGGAATTTGGATCGACATGTCTGAAGTGGCTTCGTTCTGTGTGGGCAGCTGCGGAAGCAAGAACTTGACACAGAACCCTGCTCATGTCCCATTTCAGCTTCCAGGAGAACCCGGCAACGAAGACTACTCCTATCCCGAAGGCTTCGAGAAGACCAACGCCACTGAAGCTGCGTCCATCTCTGCGCTCTCATCTTCAGCCGAAGCTGCCAAATCCACCGCCATCAAGGATGCCGAGCCGACCTCCACGACGACCTCTTACCTTCGCACCACTCCAACCCCCGGCGTCCGCAACGTCAACCACCCACCGTACGTGATCGACCACATCCACGGAGACCTCGCTGTGCACGCCGTCTCCCCCAACGCAACGCATCACGGCGGCTCGGAAGAGTACGACTTCCATAACCTCTTCGGCCACCAAATCCTCAACGCCACCTACCACGCCCTGCTGTCCGTCTTCCCCGGCAAGCGCCCCTTCATCATCGGCCGCTCGACCTTTGCTGGGTCGGGCAAGTGGGCGGGGCACTGGGGCGGCGACAACTACTCGCTCTGGGCGTACATGTTCTTCTCGATCCCCCAGGCGCTGAGCTTCAGCATCTTCGGCTTCCCCATGTTCGGCGTCGACACGTGCGGCTTCGCGGGCAACGCCGACATGGAGCTGTGCGCGCGCTGGATGCAGCTGAGCGCCTTCTTCCCGTTCTACAGAAACCACAACGCCATCGCGGGCATCCCGCAGGAGCCGTACCGCTGGAGCGCCGTGGCGGACGCGTCCAAGAAGGCGATGGCCATCCGCTACGCGCTGCTGCCGTACATGTACACTGCCTTTTACAAGGCGCACACTCTGGGCGATACGGTGATGAAGGCGCTTGTGTGGGAGTTTGCTGACGAGCCGTGGCTCGCGGACGCGGATAGGCAGTTCCTTCTTGGGCCGGCTGTGCTCGTCACGCCGTGTCTTGTACAGGGTGCGACCACGGTCGATGGCGTCTTCCCTGGTGTTGGAAAGGGTATCGTCTGGTATGACTGGTACAACCAGTCCGCCATCACTGGAGTTACTTCCGGACAGAACGTCACCATCGATGCGCCGCTTGGGCATATTCCTGTATACCTCCGCGGCGGGTATGTCATCCCGACCCAAGAGCCAGGTAAGACGACGAAAGAAAGCCGAGCCAACCCGTGGGGCCTCTTGGTTGCTCTTGACAGTGAGGGCGCTGCGCAGGGTAATCTTTACGTTGACGATGGCGAGAGGTTGGAGCAGGAAGCCATTCTGAACGTGGAGGTAAGTTCTTGAGCTGTCATCTTTCTGTGAAATCGTAAGCTGACCGACGTACAGCTCACCGCCTTGGACGGTGTTCTCAAGGCCAGCCCCTCCGGAGAGTACAAGGACGCCAACTCTCTGGGCAATGTCACCATCATGGGAGTGAAGCGGGACGTCTCGGCCGTGACTCTGAATAATCAGGTTCTTGGGAGTGAGAACTGGTCGTTGGATACAACGTCTCGTGCTCTCAAGATTCACGGACTGCAGTCGTTGACTTCGAAGGGGGCGTGGAGCTCCGAGTGGACATTGACCTGGGCTTAATAGAATGCTGGAGCGCCACTGGCTGTGGACGTGACATCGAGGACGGCATAATAGCAGTACGATAGATCCAAACAATCCATCCGACATCTCACGATTTAGAACCTTTTCACATTTTTCTACTTTCAGGGGTCCGAAAACGCCCCAGAAGCCTGATCTGTGACTCAACATACAAACTGTCCATGTTCAGAGCTGGGCGGGGCTAGACTGAGCCAGCTACTTCGTAGTATCCTCGGCTTGTTCTGCCTTCACACTCGACGAACCAACAGGACCCATCCCTATTGATTTCATCACAATTCCCTCTGTTGAGTGTCGACCAGCGTAATAGGTGCAAATGTTGCCGATGGTAGTGGCTGCAGAGACCACCATGATACGGGTTGTGATGTTTGAGCTCAAGAGACACTCAAGTGGTGCTCGTCGTCTTTTTTTGGTCGTAACCAGTACTTGATACTGAATGGCATATGGCTGTGTCTAATACTACGGCTTTGTGGCCTCCTCTTCTCTTAGGTCAAAAGTTGCTTCATTTAATGGCTTCAGGCAGAGTAGCCAACATAACGTCAGATAATACTCCGATCAGTTTACTTAAACTTTCGTGTCAATCTCGCTGCAAGCCTTGAACACGTTACGGCCATCGACCTCTTTCCTGCAGCGCGAAGGTGGGTGGTGAGGGAGAGGTTCTGGGAAGGTTCTTCCAGCACTCAGAATTGCATCTTTATCCAAGGCATGAGGAGATTTCTTGCCGTAACCTGAGAATCTTCCCCAATTCGACAGAGACCTTAATGCACGCTCTCTCAGCATACCAAGGCACCCCTCTATACCCGCTAAGTCTGCGTTTCCAGCTGCGTTCTGGGGCGAAAACTGGTTCTTGCTGCAATCAGCAACGCCGAGCCTCATTATCATTCGTAACAGTTGCAAAGGGGCCGACAACAACAGAGGCAACATCAAAACACGATTAATAAGAGAGCATGTGAGAAACGCATGCGAACATTTGAATATCTGGCGTCCATCGCATGTTTCCCCTTGGCGACATGGCAAATCCATGTGGGGCTCAGACTACTTGTATTGAGTTTTGGCCTTCTCGGTCAGCAAAGGGTATGTGGCGCAATGGCTAGCGTGCGGTCTTCCGGTTTCTACAACCAAATTGGCCGTGGTTGCAGGTTCGAGTCCTGTCATACTCGTACTTCTTTTGCTTTTGCATACACTTCCAAGAAGTGATTGATCGAACGGATGCCCTTCACGATTATTTTGGCGAAGTTTCCAAGACTTCGGTGAGTTGAAAGATGGTGTGGGAGGGGTCTAGTGCATGTAGCAACAAGCTGATTCATGCATCATTGCGCCGCCTAATGCGTACTTCTAAATTCGTAGGATTGTAGCATTGACATTCAAATGATTGCAATTGCAAGGCCTTCCTTCCCAAGCCATTTAACTCTTTTCAACAGCTCCATTGTTCATAAACTTTTTGGTATCATTGAGCCAAGCGCAGTCGCAAGCCGTGCCGCGCAAGAAAGCCGTAAAAATGCTCTATACTACACACCCTCTCCCATATCCTTCTCCCATAGTCGAACACAGCACCGTTCCTCTCAGTGACCACCGCGCCCACGGAACCTCCGGTTCCCGCGATCGCGCCACTTTCCTCCTCCGCGGCCGTGCCTTCGGTCCCCGTGGCCGCGGTCGTCGTGCATGTCCCGCATCCGCTGGTCCCTCTGCATCGGCATCCCGTCCCCGTCCTCGCGCTCCCCGTCCTTCTTCTCGTCCTCGCCCTCGACCTTGACGCTCGGCTTCTCCAGGTCCGTCCTCCACCGCGGGTGCGCGCCGAACTTGCACCCGGGGCCCTCGGGGCAGAAGCCGACGAGGTAGTAGACGCACAGCTTCCTGCGGACGTGTTTCTTGCTGCAGCGCGGGCCGAGCGGGCAGAAGCCCTTGTCGTAGTGCGGGCACGGCGGCAGCTTCGACTGCGGGTCGATGTGCAGGTACAGGCACTCCTCGCCGTTGGAGCAGTAGCCGTTGCGCATGAAGAAGTTGCACTCGGGCATCTTGCGCAGGTTGTACTCGTGCAGGAACTCGCAGCTCTCGCCCTTCTTGCAGAGGCCGCGCAGCCAGTGCTTGCAGACCAGCGAGGGCCCGCCGCCGCCGCCGGAGTTATTGTTGTTGGAGGAGGAGGGCGAGGAGGAGTGGCGGTCTGGGCAGGAGGCGCCGAGGGGGCAGTGGCCCGCGAGGAAGGACTTGCATTGCGGGCGGTCGGAGGAGAGCTCGTGGCGGTAGGTCTGGCGGAGGAAGGGGGTGAAGGAGAAGGTCGTCGCTTGCGGTGCGTGGGTGAGGATTCGGGTTGCCTCGGGGCGGGCTACGGCTGCCATTGTCGGGGAGGTGGAGGGAGCTCCAGGGAGCTGTGGGGTGATGCGGGTGAGGTTATCGTTGTTTTCTTGATATGGTGGCTGCGATCGATTTGGTTTGTTGCTATCGCGTGACGACTTTGGGAGGGTGGAGGTTCGCGTTTAAGAGAATTGAACCGCGTGAGATGCGCGATGATGCAAGCGGGTAATTGTAGTTTGGGTACCTCTTATGCTTCGCAACTGTGCTTTGAGTTGTATGATTGTGGAAAGGTGAAGTTCGCGATACGCAAGCGCGGACAGCTCTGAGAAGCTTCCGCGAGTTACTCCACAACATTAGTCAGCAAAACTACAACACGGTTCGGAGCTCTTGCTGCAGTGTGAAAGTTCTCGGACACCACCCTCCTTCCACGCTCTGAACTAGGACGCCTCGCCCTACAGATTCAGCACGCAAGACGAGTGACCTCCATGATGGAACGGAATTTCCAGTTCATCTAATCTAAATTCTCAAATTGTTCGTCCTGGTAGTGCAGCAATTCACCATGGCCCCACCGCTATGCTGTTTAGGGATAACCTTAGCCGCAAGTTTCGTACATATGACCTCTCCCATCGGCATATTGCAACCGCATCTACGCAACCGCGCTTACAAGATGGTGTGTTTCTTCACCATTTTCAGACCATGGCCCTCAAGCGTCATCCTCTCCTGATGAACCGGCGCTATCGTTCCGCACAGGAGCATCCTTGGGCTTCTGGGCGTACCAGAAGAACATGTTGTAGTAACGATGCTTGCTGTTGTCCTCCAAGTCCTTCTTGACGGTTGCGCTCCAAACTTGGGACTCTACTTTCGAGATTCCCATGGCTTCAAATGGCTTACCGGCGAAAGCCGGTGCCGCCATGCTGATCGCCCGCTTCGAATACTCACCAATGAGACGCTGGAGGCCATTCTTAGGCCAGGTCCCTATAGGAAGCTTCTTAACCTCGCACTGGATATTCGTGAAACCAGCTGCTTCGAGGTGAGGACGGAGGTCTCTCGCCTTATGGAAGTCCATGCCAAGATTCTGGAAGGCCTCGACGACGAGCTCGTAGAACGCCTTGAGTTTATCATCATCCGCCATAGTGCCATCGTCACAATGGATCTGGCCATGCAACTCTTGAAACTCGATCCAACCACCGGGTTTCATGTGGCTACGTACTTCGTTAGCAGCATGATCGCGTCATTTAGTTGCGAAGCTCACTTGAAAGCTTCTCCCAAAACGAAGTCGAGCTTCCTGAGAGCAGGGACTACGGAACGGAAATGAACAAAGTCGTAATCGTCCCCGTTCAGCCATTCGTCCTCGGCGTCGTCGACTAGGAACTTCACATTTGGAGGGGCCCAGGAAGGTTGGATTGGGGACAGATCAATGCCCATAACAGATGCACCTGGATAGAGGTCGCCGACTGTCGCCGACTGATTAATGCGTAGGCCTTGTAGATCGGTTCACCAGGAAATACCTTCAATTGCCCACCTGCCTAGGTTGGTTATGTTAGAGGCCGAGAAGCAGCTGGTTCCTCTTCAAACGAATGGACTCACCGGTTCCGGTACCAATGTCTATAATCTTTTGAGGGTCATCTCCAATAGGGGCGAGAAACAGATCGCCGTCCTGGAAGGGGGAACATCAGCTCTAGGCGCGCAGACGCAGCCAAGTATATGATGAGTCGATACTAACAAGAAGCTCAAGCATCAAAACATGCTTCGTGTCCTCACGATCCTGCTCCGTCTCATCGTTGGGCATCGGGTAGCGACCATGTCGGAACCTGTGGAAGCGACGCCCATTCTCATACTCGTGATCGAGGACACTTGAGGTGAGTGAGGCCGAATCAGCGGAAGATCGGTCCCACTCGACGGGATCGAATTCGCTCGGGTCGACGGGCTCCTCTGCGGCTTCGATGGCTCCAGCGGGGTGCTGGGGAGCCTGAGTGTCAGCGGTAGACATGTTTGCGAGTGCTTTGAAGGTCCGCGAATTGTTCTCAAAGGTTCGTGGCAGGAGCCAAGCGAGGGTATCCCGGTTCTGCGGAGGATTAGTTGTTGTGCGGCTGCAGCCAATGAGGGGAAATAGCCTGTTGCGAGACTGTTGACGAGATCGACAGGGCACTGAGTGGAACTCTGGTAGGATGACTCGGAGCAGATTTTGGGCTTGGGTGAAAGGGCAATCAAAGTTGGAATCTTGTCTCGCCAGAGGTGAGTAGAGATGGCGAGAGGGGAAAGGGGGGAAACATCGTGGGGAACCGAGCCAGTTCGATTGTCGTGCTGTCCTGTACGGTCATCTTGACGACCAATCCGAAAGGCCCATATAACGACAAGGAGTGTCGGAACAAGAACCAACATCAGGCAATGCTCCAACATGCTAGTCGACACAATTGGTTGCTGGTCAACAACTGGACCGGGCGAGATCAGAGATTGGTTGGTGATCCAAAAGTAGACAGGGGTTGTACTCCGCTTTGGCAGGTTGAGCGATGTTGGACGATTGCCTTGTCAAGTTTGGTATCTGTGTTGGTAGATTACAGCTCGTTGGACCTTGGCTTTGTTTGGCGAAAATGAGGCTGGGAGACCGCATCAGGACGAAGAGGACTTGGTTCCCGCAGATTGTGTGTGCTTTTGGCTTCTCCGAGCGAAGGACGCCAATCGTCGATGCCATGTCTTGGAAAAGGTCATTGTGTTTCTCCAAAGCTGGGAGACACTCAAAATCATCCAACATGCGCCAGGATGAGCGTGATGTTGTGTTTGCAGGTGCATATTTGTGTGTGTGCACGGGTGCTGGGAGGGAGAAAACTTGACAGGGCCGATCCTCGCCAAGGCAGCATCCCACCACGGGTCGGAGGGGTTGGCCGCGGGAAGTCCCTAAACGACCCCTCCCGTTCTTCGGCCGGGCCGTCGGTAGGTAGTAGGTGGGTGACGGGGAGGGACCACGGAGCGAGGGACGGGGCACGGGCAGGGAAAGTGGGATGTCTGTGAGGACGGACCGCAACGTACCCTCGGCATGCCTGCGAATAAGGTAATTCATTGTACATTCCATTGCTGCCATGGAGAGAATTTTTACTCCGTCTGAGGTACCTTGGGGAAGGTACCGTCAGTCATCATCATCTAAATCATCCAGTGACTTGGAAGGCACAAACTGCAATCACTTCCCCAAAAGTACCTTAGGTAGGTGCGTTCTCAACAAGACCGTTTTACTTTCCGTCACCGAGGTACCTAAGGTAGGTGAGGTAGGTGCTTCCCCTTGGCAGTGTTCCTTCCATTTCCTTTTGCCTTTTTTTCTCAACAGAAGGAACATTCCCATCCCCTCCTTCCATCCTTTGCGGGCACACGGGAGGAAAGAAGGAGCCCTCGCGCTTAGTGTGGCAGGGGACTTGCAGAAAGTGGAAGTTACCTCAGTTGGGCAGGAAAGGACCCACGTCCTTTTGGCATTCCCACCTCAGGGTTCAGTTGAAAGTGAATTCCAATTGTTACAGGCAGCCTGTCCTTGCACCTCCATCTCTTTACCTACTCACAGCATCTAGCTCGCCAAGGCTGCAGTATGACATGCACTTCCACTTGTTCTTCTTCTTTTCTTTTTCCCTTCCATTGCATCTGGGGCCGTCTTCGGCTTCTTTAACCCACCATCACGCAGCTGCCCCTCCGCTCAGATTCCGTCTCCGTCTATGGGTCTTCTCATTCATACCGTGTCCGACTTTTTCTTCTCGACTCCAATGACCCCGCACTTCTCGACCGGAGTTTGTTTGCTTCATCCAGGCACAATTCCGGCTGCTGACCCAAGTCATCAACGCCTATTACTCTCCCACCAATCTCACGCCCGTCCCTTCATCTCCTTTTCGCGCCATGTGGCTGTTCTAGCCCGTTTCTCCCACGTTTCTTGACCTTCCAAACGGTCCAAAGACGGCCTTCATTTTGTACCCAGGAAAAGTCAATTCTATTTTCAAGCATCGCGACCCCTCCAAAACGTCGCATCAGTCCCTCCGATGCGGGAGCCAGAGAAGTCAGGAGGATGTCCTGCCATGCGTATCGACCCTGACTGACTAGACTTTGCTGGGGTTCTCTCACTTAGCCATAACCGGCGCCCAATCATCGGAACCGACTACTGCAAGTTACTTACATACGGAGCACGCCCGCATATCTTCGTACGTACAGCCTACAGAACTGGCAGGGTGCGGCGTGCCCACGCGGGATGAGATGGATGCCCATGGACACAACACGGGCCATAGAGCCCATCATCCCTCGAGTATTCGGCTTGACATTGTTGATCGACCTGCCTTAGTCAGTATGGGACACCCATGGATCTTCTCTCTTTCTCGTGGGCCGATGCGACCGAGACGGCGAGGCGAAGAAATACACACCCGCTCTGCCTCCACGTATCCGGAGACAGGAGATGGCCCAGCATATCACGGGACAACTCAGCTTCTCAACGAACAATGCGCCGACAATGCTACAATGCGCATTCACCGTCACGCCACGCAGACCGACAGCTATTCATCAATACCCAACTCGACGACCTTCGGTCAATGACCTCATGCTCCCAAATCCTCGGATTTCCCAGACCTCAGGGCCGCTTCATGTACAACTATGTGCTGCCAGCGTGGCATGCAGTCACCTGCAACCATCCCCTCCACTCGACCCTCTGTGTCTGTCGGTTGTTTCCATCGTTTTGGTGGGCCCACGCGCAGCCAAGCTGCCGCTACATGTCTGCTCACTGGTCAGTTCCCTGCCACTGAGTCGCATGGCCATGCTACTGGTCAACCCTACGACTGAGACGGCCGTCTATATCTCGTCCACGTACGGATACCTTGTTTGGACTCGCTCGACATGTTTTGCCCAGCCCGGCTCGCTCTGCGCTCGACTTCACCGCCTGAAGACGCTGCTCCTTGCGTGTCCGTGTGTGATTCATTAGTTTCCCCCAGTTTCCCAGCGCATCAGCTGGGATCTACCCGTTCCAAAGCACCAGATACCGCTGTGCCGCTCAAAGGGTGGACGGATGAGGGTCTCAGTGCATGTCACTCGCCTATCGATCCACAATTTTCACGTCAGTGTGATGAGCACTGTCTGTAACGTTCAACTCAAATTGGCAGTCGAGTACAACAGCCGCTTGCTCAACCGACAGGCTACAGTTGATCCCACGAGGTTGGGAATGCAAACGACAAGACAACCAACAGCGATCGAACATCAGACCAAGCCAGCATGCGCAGTGCGCCAGCGCAGAGCTGAAGGTTGCTTTAGAGTTTGGCAATGCAGTGCAGAATTCCTGCTTCTCGGGCAGTTTGTCGTCCCATCTTAGCCTGGAAAGAATTTCGTGGATTCTCCAGGTACGCTTTCTTTTCCCACGACGCCTAGTTAGTGCCGACCATTAGCGACGATTTCAAAACAACTGCTGGAGGTCAGACTGCCGGGGACGCGAATTCCCACCCAACGGACCTTCCATTCGGCTTCCACGTCAAGAAAGGTACGTGTTTGTCAACAGCCAAAAGCCACCAGCACCTTTCAGAGAACCATCATTTCCTGCCGTCGCATCGTGGCTGGTTTGATACCTACCGAGGCTTGTAAGCCTACATGCCTCGAAAATGATTCACCTTCTCCTTTCATACTCGGATCATCACAATACGGGGAAATACGTCGCTGCAAAATACCTCCTGCAAAACATTCGGGAGACCGGTCCGAATCCTCTAACGTACGCGTGCTGAAGTTGGTCAATTATCTTGGTCCGAGGCCAATTAGACGACCTTCATCGGAGCAAACAGGCCTTTCTGCGCCGGACGTGACTGGCTGGCGTCTGAAGAACAACAGACACTGTACATGTGCCAAGGGTGCTGTTGCAGTACAGGAGACGGCGCATCGTCCAGGATATTTTGCCTCTTGCAGCCGCAGATCCAAACGGCTCATTCGCATTGGTCTGTGAACAACAGACACGAAATGCGGCTGGCGACCACAGTGCCCACGTCTTAGAGCAGCATCACCAGCACATATCGACACAAGCAAGACCGCTGGCCACAGAATGAATGCCTGTTCCCTACCTCGTTGCGAAGACATGCATGCACGGCCGGCCAGGCGTGGAGAAATCAGTTGGAAGATGCAGAAGAAATGTGGACGAACAAAAGAAAAGGAAGAGGAGCGAAAGTAGCGGTGCGGCGTGCAGGGATCATTCCTGTTCCCTGCAACCCTGATCGTCAACTGCCGCCAAGGGTCGGCGGTCGTCGCCGACGGCTGGATTGAGACTCAAACAGAGAAGTTGAGAACAGACTCGCGCCGAACCACCTAGCTCACGGGCAGCAGAGTCAGGATGAGCAAGCTAATCAAAACAACGGCACCAGAAGGACGACCACGCCCGACCACGAGGCCTTGCAATCTCAGCATTTTGCCCATCCTGCTCTATTTGTAGCCTGCCTGTGTCTCCCCGGTTTCCGAACCTCTGTCTGGTACACGCCGGCTCGGTGGCACAGGCACAGTGGCAGTCTCGTTGCTCGTCCTACGCCTTTCCCGCACATCCTTCTCTTCCTCTCTTTGAGATCTCTCATATGTGACTTGACAAAAGTCTCAATACCATCACTCCACCCCTGCAAGCGCACCGCAACCGCATCTTCTGGAGGCGCACCCCCCCATGATCTCTCATCCACCCCCAGCCCAATTATGTCATGCATCATGGCATCGATGGTATGGTATGTATCCTGGACCCTCTTGTAATTTTGATACCCGTTGTCTCCACCGCCTCGGACAAGACCTTAAGTGTATGCTACCCTACCCACGTTCGCTCACCGTGGCATCTTCTTGTCTCTGCTGCACTGTGGTGTCTAGCCAAATATATAGGACAACCTCGATGCTGTTTGGGGCCACAGAGGTTCGCGCTTGCTGCCTGACCGACCAGCTCATTGCTCTATCATGCAGCTTTGGGTCCAAGTCTTTTCCTTCATATACTGTCCTTACCACCATCCCCTTCTCGCGCTAAGTCTCTGAGTTGCTTCTCTTCTGTTCCAACTTTTCATATTCTACGCCATCACCGCACCACTTCATGACAGCGAGGGTCAGAATGAGCTCCTCATCATCGTCGCGCAAGTCGCGCAGAACGACTAGCATCTCGAACGTCATGTACACCAACGCCGTCTACTTCCCCAACGAACGGATCTACCAAGGGGATACGCCTGCCGCGATGAATTACGGTTGTATTAACCACGTATATTACGCCTTTGCGAACGTGTCGCCGGACGGCGGTGTCTTTGTGAGTCTCCCAAAATTCCAGCTCGCATCATGACCGGACTGACCAGTGAACTGTAGCTCAGCGACGAGTGGGCCGACGCCCGCGCACCAGTCGATGGCGTGCAAGGCGGTCTAGGATCTCTCATGCACCTAAAGCAGAAACATCCGCACTTGCAGGTTGTCTTATCCATCGGCGGTGGTAGTTCGGCGGCGGTCTTCCCCTCGGTCGCCGCGAATACGTTGTACAGAGACAACTTTGCTCGGTCTGCGAGAGGTTTGGTGGACGCATCTGGCTTGGACGGCATTGATAGTAAGTTTTGCCTACTTCTGCAGCGTGGGAGGCGAAGCTCACCATTCCTCGCCAGTCGTCTGGGAATATCCTTGCGATCCCCAACAAGGCCACCACTTTCTCGCCTTGATAGCAGCTGTTCGCCTTCATATGCCGGAAAGTCACTACCTCCTCACCGCCGCTTTGCCAGCAGGACGGGCGGTCCTTCAGTACATCGACTTGCGGCGGACGGCCGACTACCTCGACTTCATCAACCTAATGGCGTACGACTTTTCAGGCTCATGGACACATCGAAGCGGTCATCACGCTCAACTCTACGCAATGAGCAAGGATGAGAGCTCGGGAGCCTCGGCGGTGCAGTATCTCGTCTCTCAAGGGTTTCCCTCGCAGAAGATCCTCCTCGGCATTCCTCTCTATGGACGAAGCTTCCTGCACGCCGCCGGACCGGGACAGAAGTTCAAGGGGGTTGGCGGAGACAATGGCACGTTCGACTACAACCAGCTGCCGCGCCGCGGGACGAAGGAGGTGTTGGATAAGAAGCACATTGCAGCTCAATGTGTGGGAGCGGATGGCGGTTTCGTGACGTACGACAACCCCGACACGGTAAAAATGAAGGCGGCTTTCTGCAAATCAAAGAGCTTGGGAGTATGTGCCTGACCGTAAACTGCACAAAGGTTACAAGTCGCTGACAGCATTCGGCAGGGGCTCTTTTACTGGAGCGGACCATTAGACGCCAAGGATAGCTCCCGCAGTCTCATTGCGACTGGTTTCAGGGCTCTGCACAGCTCCTGATCGGGGAGACGTTATCATCTGAGAGTGGCGATCACACCCTGGATATGACGCCCACGACGACCCTTTTTTTACCTTCTTTTGTATTTCCTTTGCATCTCTCCAGTAACAGCAACAGCAACAGTTCTGCCGACAGACATGCGCATCGGCAACCATCGGCCTGGCGGGCCGAAGCTTCTATGGACGACGAAATCTGCATTTGCATGGCGTACAAAGGGAACCAGCAGCAGCATCTGGCGAAGGCGCGATTTGGCGTTCACTGATTGGAAGGCTTT
>JABGLZ010000633.1:0-31925 GCA_014705045.1 Colletotrichum theobromicola | reverse complement strand
ATTTTTTTTTTTTTTTATTCCCCAGCATTTTCCCCCGGCGGCACGATTGATGGTTTTTCTTTTTCTTTCTTTTTTCACGAGGGTGCGGAGGCGGGGAGGATGGGCGGCGGGACCGGGAAGAGGAGGATACCAAAAAAAGAATCTCGGACGGCCGATGATATCCTGCATGGACGCACGAAGAATTGGAACAAGGGGCGGTGTAGCGGAACATTGTTTTGGACATGGCATCATTGGACCTAGTGACTGCTGTCTGTCTCTGTGCCTCTGTGTGTGTGTGTATTTCAAATTGGCCGAAGGCTTGGGGAAACAATTGTCTTTGATCATGACTCACAATAGAACGGGAGGAGGGGGAATATTGGCTGCGAAGAAGGCCTGGGAGGGAGGGGGCGTTGGTTTGTCATTTTCTTCCCGTTTACTTGCTTGGGCGCTACGTAGACCGCCCTTTTGAATCTATTCCCTCGAAAGACAGAGAGAAAGATGGTTTCTCGTCTTTCTCGGGTTTCAGAATTTTTGCTTGGCCTGCGTGCCCGTGGTCTCGTAATTCCCCCATCGTGAGATTTATTTTTTTGTGTGGTGGGTGATTGGGGCGGGAACACACACCACAGCACCACAGCACCACAGCACACCACTGCGCTTTGCATGAAGCGGATGTGGGGTTCCATTCTGTCAGTGTGTCCAGTGCGTGTGTGGTGCTGCTGGGTGCTGGGTAAAGTGAGGTAACCCATGGACGCAGATCCCGCGGGGCAATTCGAGAGGAGGGGCAGGGCAGGCTGAATGGGGAGCAGCACGCTGAGAGTTAATTGTAGGGACAGACAGGCCTGGGAGGTACAGCGGTGATGATGGTGGTGGGGGGGGAGGTAGTGCGTGCTCGGAGTAAGCTCCGGGATACGGGAGCGGTTCGATTTGGTGGGTGGTTTCTACATACATTCGGAATTGAGTGTTGTTGATGATGATCATTTGGAATCTAATTGGGTTTGGGTGGTTGGTACTGCAGGCAGGCCTTGTTTTTTCTTGCTATTTTTCTTAGGTGTGATGTTTTTGTCTGGGCGACCAATGAGATGTAAGAGGGGCGGGTGCGAGGGGACGAGTCTGGCATTTCGATTTTGAATGTACCTTGTTACTTGGAATAGAGACAGAGACACAGAGACTGTGGCATGGGATGATGGTGAATGTTTGTTTGAGGGACAATGCGGTTGTTTTCCATGTCACGAGTGTGGTGGGTTGGGATGGGTGTAGATCGCCTGCAGTTGGGGATTTTAGGAAGTGCTGCGTATGGTGCTTCCTTGTTTTTTTTCTGCGGGATCTGGTTAGGCAGGCGGACGGATGGATTTACACTGGAGTCAGGGCCTTGCATTGCGTTTCTTTGGGAAGGGTTGGGGGCGGGAAAAACGGTGATGGCCGATGTACCGCTGAACAAGGTATGCCGATGCGCATGTTGATCTCTCCTTGGGGGTGAGAGTGTGTGTCATTCTGACTTTGTGTGATCTAGTCGGGATTTTGGAATGGGTGTTGGAGTAAGGTATTGCATGTCGATCGGGGATGGGGGGGTTGATTGGCCGGGATTCGAGAATGGGGGTGTGAATTTGTTCCGCTTTGCTGGGTTACATTTTTGGGTCGCTACTGTTGATTATGTCTGTACGATTCGATGTGTTTGCGGATAGGATGGGGGTTGTGGTTTACTTTGTGATTTTGGGTGGGTGTGATGGTAGTGGTGGTGGTGGTTGTTTTGAGGGTGGGTTGGATGGGTTGTCACCTCAGGCTAGAGGATGATGATGGTGTGCGGCGCACGTGGGAGCATGTCACGGGAGCGATAGTCTGGAAAAAGTTGGATGTCGGTGAGGGATGGGGTGAGTTGATTACATTACCTTAGGTGAGATGAGGTGAGACGACCCGGGAGGTTGCGGTGAAGGACCTTCCGTCTGGGTCTCTGGAGAGTATTCTAGACTCATGTGGGTACGATGATGGTGATGACGATGCCTCGACCTTTCCCATGTCGGTGTGTTTGGCATCCGCTTCCCAGACCAGATTGCGAAGCAAAAGCAAGTAATGAGCCGGCTAGTCTTCCATGTTAGTGCCTTCTTCCGCCTCACATTTCGCCCGGTCCTGCGGGAGGATCAGGGGAGCGCTGCTGGGACGAGCGGGTTTGAGGCCCCAATATAGAACCCGCTTTGAGGAGGAGGACGACGCGGTGCTATTTTCTGAGGTGGTCGTCTTGCTCTCCCGAGGCCATCAAGAGGCGCTAGAGACGCGGTTTAGGCGGCCTACGCCGTTTAGCACGGGAGCCGGAGGCAGACAATGACTCGGGTTGCGCGTCGGGCGTGCTCCCACGTGGCGTGCGGGCCGCTTGGGCCGTTTCTGGCAGCGATGCATTTGTTCGCGTTTGCGACGGCGTCGCTCGGATTCTGGGGGTTCGTCGGAGGAGGGGAGGTGAAGAATGCGGTGTGTTGGAGCGGTGGTCGGCCGGCGGCCGATGTTGTCGTGCTCGGGGTGGGGATGCCGATGTGCGGGCTGGGTGAGTGGAGGTGGAGTTGACATGACTCGGCTATCGGATTTTGGGGGGATAGGGATACGATGCGATGACACGGAGGGGTAGAATTATGTCATTGGTGCTTGTTGAAGAATGCTTATTTGGATGTTGATTTGACGTACGTAAGATGGGTTAAATGGCTAGCCAGGCGGGTGCTTGTTGGTGGTTGATAGGTGAAGGAAGGTATTGGACAGGGTACAGTACAGGGGGCAGGGGTTGGTGTTGTTGGTGGGTGGGTTTGTCTGTTGAAGAATCAAGGCGGGTGGCGGGGACTGAGGGCATGTGCTGTATGTAAGCTCACATGTGAGGATTGACGTGAATGGAAGCGCCCCGGACCGCGGTGCTGACTGTGTTCTTACGTTTTCCGCGGGGAGTTGGTAATCGGAGTGTCGGATCGGAGCGACGACGGTCATCGGCTGTGAAATATTGGAGTTTGCGAAGCGAGGATGACTTGCCGTTGAGTATTTTGTGACGAGTCGTGAGGAGACGGTCAGAAGGCATCTCTCGAGTAGGGACGTAGACAAGTCTGGACCGGAATCATCGACTGAGAATGATGCGATTCCATCGACGGGCTGACGACTTGTGAATCCAGATGCCTTGTCCTTCGTGTTCTGAGCATCGGCAGTAGTCCAAGTCAAGTGGTGGCAGGGCAGGGCAGGGCCGGGTAGAGAGTGTGGTGGTGTCCATCTGCCGTCCGATGATGGGGTATTCGGTTGGTACGTGCCCAGCTGCCATGTCAGGCTCGCAAACTATCGAGCATTATGCGCTGGTCCGGTGTTTTGGATGGGGCTCGAAAGGTCGGGATATCCAGGCGAGACGAGAACTGATGGAAGGTTAGCTTATCTGATGGAATTGATTACTGAGTAAGTTGGGGGTGGGAGGGAAAGGTGTTGCGATTCGTGCTGCGTGGTGTCGTCGCGCTGTCATATTGGTTGTTAGTTTGCATGAGGCCGGCCGGCTCGTATGCTGGCGAATTGGGCATTATCGTGTTGCGACGCAGACTAAATAGTCTGGCCTTAGTTCGATGGTTCTGGAGTCAGCTGCCAAGGTGAAGTTGGAGGTTCGTGGGGATTTCGAGGATGCGGTGGCGAAGTTGATATGTTAGCTGACTGCCCAGCCTAGTTGGTGGTGTTCTGTTGGTAAGTAGCGACGGCAGGGCGAAGACGGTCTTGCCATTTCGCTGACACCTACAGGGTTATCACCTGCCTTCTTGGGACCCTCGTACCTGTTCGGAAAGAGACTACCTCACAGCGACTTCGCCAACTGGTATCGTAGCTAAAAGGACGAATGTGCCAAAGAACCTCATAACTTTTGATAGTTCAACTTAGACTTGTAAGCGCGATGTTACACGAAGAAGTCGCCGGTCGCGATTGATTGGGCCCTGTAACCGGTGTGCCGCGCTTCTGGCAAGGTCATTTATCAATTCAGTCGGTAAGGATACTGAGATATGACGGACATGTGTGAGTGGTCATACAATGATGATCAAATCGACGGTCCTGATTGAATTGTTGTGAAATATGCGAACACGAATGCCACCATCCCACTGGCCATCTCTAATAATGGTGGTGTCGGTCTGGATCATGCTCTCTGGCAGGCTGCAGCAGATGATAATAATTAAGTCGTTGCGACAGAAAGTACCAACGGCCCACTGACTTGTGACTACAGCGCACTCTCGCGTCATTCCAACCATGATACGCATGCGTGCTGAAGGACTGTTTGCAAGACGTCGTCCTAAGGTTGTTTCGATGAATCCAATCTTCCCCAGACTTTTCGAGGTGGGACGATCCTAAAAAAGAAGCACCGGAGCCGGCTTCGAGAAGCTCATAGGGCGTCCGGCATGGCTGCCGATTGGGCCAGGCGGGTCCTGTCGCAGAATCCCTGCATTCCGTCGTGACACGTGACGACATCGAGACACGGAGCTCCTTCCAACCTGGCTTCAGGGATTCCGTCAGCTGCAACGCTCCGCAACTCTCTGAGCGCGAGAACGCCTTGTAAACCCGCCGACTCTGTTGCCTGCCTCCGTCAACATGAACGGAACTTCAATCGCCGACAAAACATCACTCGATGCAGGTAAACCCTCCAATTGACAGCCCCGGTCAAACTGCAATCTCACCCTCAAGACAGCCGACTACGACCCCATCGATCACCTAAACCACCTCTTCGCGCACCCCTCGACAGTCACAACCATCGGCCGCGTTTCCGACACGCTGCAAGTCCACAAGAATGATCTCGCCGTTGAAATCTCCGAGCTCGAGGTCGCCCAGGCCTACGGGCCCGACTCCAGCCTCGAGCGCATGCAATCCGCCCAGGCCGAACTAGCCCAGCTCTTCCGCAAGATCGAGACGGTACGGTCGCGCGCCATCCAGACCGAGCAAAACATCACCTCCATGACGGCCGACATCAAGCGACTCGACGGCACGAAGCGGAACCTCACCCTGAGCATGACGGCTCTGAAACGGCTTCAGATGCTGACGACCGCATACGAGCAACTCCGCGGCCTGGCCAAGACGAGACAATACAGGGAATGCGCGAGTCTTCTGCAGGCTGTGCTGCAGCTTATGAAGCACTTCAACAGCTACAGGAGTATCGAGCAGATCGCCACCCTCAGCAGAGGCGTCTCCGAACTGCAGCGGGAGTTATTGGAACAGGTCTGCGAGGACTTTGAGATCGCCTTCGCCAAGGGGGAGGTCGCTCAGCGTAGGGGCACCCTAGTCGAGGCTTGTTTGGTGATGGACGCTTTGGGCGATATGGCGCGATCGCGGTTGATGAACTGGTACGTCAACACGGAGCTGCGCGAGTACCGCCAGGTTTTCAGGGGCAACGACGAAGCCGGAAACCTTGACAACATCGGTCGTCGATACGCGTGGTTCAAGCGCATGCTTAAGACTCACGAGGAGGAGCACGCTGTAATCTTCCCGCCCCACTGGCGCGCAAACGAAATGCTTGCCATGGCCTTCTGTGACGGAACGAGAGACGACTTCAAGGGAATCCTGGAGAGGAGCATGCGGAGAACAGACGGCCAGAAGATTGACGTCAATCTGCTGCTCAGCTGCCTCCAAGAGACACTGGACTTTGAACAGGGATTGGAGAAGCGCTTCGCCGGCGATCCAAGAGCCAGTATCGACACGTTGAGCTCGGCTGACGATAGGGCGTCGAACTTCCATGGCTCCATTTCTGCTGCGTTCGAGCCCTACTTGAGCTTGTGGGTTGAATCTCAAGACAAGCAGCTTGCAGTCATGATACCAAAATACCGCACTGTACCCCTTATTCCCGAAGATGAAGAGTTCTCTCGGCAAGCTGTCATGGCGTCTGCGATTGAGCTCTTCCACTTCTACAGGCTAACCTTGTCGCAATGCGCCAAGCTATCAACGAGCGATAGGTTACTTGACTTGGCCAAGACTCTGGCGAAATACCTGGACGAGTATGCACAGCAAGTTCTTCTACATATTCTGCAAAGGGCAGGTCCTCAGGGGCCACCAATCCAAGACGTCATTCTCGTACTAAACACCGCCGATTTCTGGTCCACCAACACGACACAGTTGGAGGAGAGCATCAAGAAGCGCATCGACAATAACCTGGCCGACAAAGTCGACTTCTCTTCCCAGGCTGACGCCTTCCTTGGTGTCGCTAGTGCTGCCGTCTTGACGCTTGTCCGCAACGTCGAGATTGCCTGCGAGGGCGCCTGGCGGGAGATGAGGAACACCAACTGGAGCACCATGGAGAGCGTGGGCGATCAAAGCTCGTATGTTGGCGAGCTACTGTCATCGGTGAACGGGAAGACTGAGGAGATTCTGGCCATCGTGGAGAAGGGGCAGTACGCGAGAGCATTCTGTGACAACTTGGTCGACCACCTCGTTACCGCCTACATTAGCAACATTGTCCAATGTCGCCCTGTTTCCGAGGTTGGCGCTGAACAGGTGAAACCATTGCCTTCTACGCTATGATCCGTTACTAACACATGATAGATGCTCCTTGACAAGTACGTCTTGACTAAAGCGTTCGAGAACCTCTTGTCGTTCCACAACAAGGATACCGGACCGCACACCGCGCCAGCAGGCTACGTCAAACGCGTCAATCAGACAATGAACCGTATCGACCCGCTCCTTAAGACCCTCCAAGTCCGGCCGTCGCCGCCAGAGGGCCTCGTGCAGGCGTACCTCATCCACATCGGCGACCGGTCCGACACCAACTTCAAAAAGATCCTCGAGCTCAAGGGCGTGCGCAAGGGAGACCAGGGCCACCTCGTCGAGCTCTTCGTCATGCACCGCGAGGGCAACCTCAGCGATAAGCTCGTCGCGCAGAGCCCGCTGCTCACGCCGCTCATGGCGACGACGGGGCTCGGCAGCTCGGGGCTGGGGGTCATCGGCGGTGGTGGGGCAGGCGCAAGCGCGCTGGGGCTGACGAGCGCTGCGGGCAGCAGCGTCATACCCGGGCTACAGACCAAGTTTGACGCGACATCGCTGGGCGAGAAACTTCTGAGCGCGACGAGGGATCTGGGCCAGGGCGCGGGCGGGCCGGCGACGATGAACGAGAACTTGAAAAACTTTGGCAAGTTCTTTAGGAGGGATATCGGCGGGTTCGGGGCAAGGTTTGGTAAGAGGGATGGGAGTGCGGATGATGCGCAGCGCTGAGGGGCGGCGTTGAATTTTAAATATAAAACGAATAGACGGGTATTCGCATAGCGACTAAAGTGTTTTACGTCGCGGTCTTCTATTGCTCTATTCCATTTGGACTAGCTTATAAAAACAGGCATCAACATCTTCTTGACTGAGGCCGGCAGAATCATGTCTCCTGGCGGATATTTGTGAAGACACCGAAGACACGCATGGTGTCACTTCGTGGCCAGTCTTACTCATATTTGGGGCGGAGTTTTCTGGGTCTGTAGGAGTACCTCCAATGGCGTTCGGGTCGTCTCTATCGTTGCCTGCCTGGTGTATTATTGCGAATGATCCGTAGAAAGTGACCGCGGACAGGCAGTGATGGCTGCGGTTGGGACTCGGTATTTTGAGTGGAGTGCTGCGATGAGTTTGCGGCGGGTTGTGTTATGAGCAAGTGTTGGTTCAGGCCAGTTGCATTGCAAACGAAAGGTTGATACATACAGATTGCTGCCTGACTTGTTGGTCTGGATGCTGAGAGAGGCTTATATACCTGAGATTGGCTGTCTTAGTCCACACCGGTAAGAAGAGTAATCACGAGCTCCACAGCATGTTGAAAGTATTGAGAAGCGTCCTAGATGGTAGCAAAATTTCCTGTTGGATGAAGCTGCCGAGGGAAGCTTGAGATATCCGCGTTTGTGACTAGTGTTTAAGGGTGGTATGCCTAAGTGGTTTAGCAGCAATCTTTCGATAACAATCCAAACTCACTGACTTATTAGTTGTGAGATAACACCTTTTCTCGGCTTGGGAAATTATATCGTCATTAAATGGGGGATGAGAGAGTTTCCCGCGCGCCAAGCACTCTTCTGGGGGTGTAGCCTCATATCTCACTGAATACTTCCACGTCAGAGAAGACAAAGGAAGGCAAGTCAAGGCAAGATGGTTAAGCGCTTAGACGGGACTACTGGCATTTCCTTGCTCCTCCACTGCGAATAGCGCACGTCGCCGCAATGCTTCTGAATTCGAGCCTTCAACTTTGATGACAGCAGTCATATTGTCGACATCTTGGCCCTTTCTTTGTGATCATTGCTTGCAAGGTCTAAAGATATAGTCCGAACGATGCTTGGCGCAAGAAGCGGCATGGGCATTTTGGCGCCTTGTATCTGAGACGCATCCTGGGCTATTCAAGAACTTATTAGGCTCGTTTTCGGATTTCCTGGCCTTCTCAGCAGCAAATCTCTGGTGATCATGAAATTTTTTTGATGCGAGAAAGATGACCTTGCTCTAGGTTGAGAGCTAACCTGTCAGGTATCAACAAACATGGAGCGTTTTCTTGCTGTCACAATTTTTCCTTGTGGCTGATTACTGCTGTTGTGAAGGTATTCGGTCTCAGTCTTAGTTTACGATATTGATGCTGTTGCCGCTGGGGCAGGTTGATGACCGCAATCTTCCACATCCAAAGGTGCGTAGAAGGAGATGAGTGGGAACGGGCATGGCTCCTTTGCGGGCCTATATTCTAGCAACAATATTGACCGTCTCACAGAGAGTATCGCAAGAAGAAATTAATAGTAACGCTATTACATTAACTTTCATAACTCTTGAGTCGACAGCTGGCTTTGCCATGAACTATCCGCCCAAGGCCGGCGGCCGTTGGGGAAACCTCTCTTTCATCCACTCGCTCAGGCTCATCTTCCATCTCTCATCTTCCCGACCAGCCATGACGGCCTCCATGTTTGGCGTGTCAGTGTGTTTCCTCCCGTCAAACAGCGCATCAATCTCTTCAAGGGTCTTTCCCAAGACCTCCACCCAGTACCACCAGATGAAGATGAAGAAGAGCACGTTCCATCCGGCATTCATGATATACATCCAGTAACCTACGGCGTCGATAGCAGCGGGGTAGGCGAAGTTGCCGGCGATACCGGCGACGCAGACGATGAAGCTGAACATGCTCATGCCCTTGGCCCTGATGCGGAAGTATAGCATTTGAGCTGGCAGCAGAAAAAGAATGGGGATCCATCCGAAGGAGTACGATATCGAGAACAAGAATACCGCGAAGACCGTCGCCCAGATACCGGGGGTATACGTGGTGTCACCGTAGAACTTGGTCAGGACGCCTAGCAAGACCAGGGCAACGGTCACGCCCGCTGTGCTTATGAGTGCGGCAGACTTTGCCCCCTTCTTGTCTGTGTAGTAGCTTCCACAAATCGACACGATCAGAGATGATGCGTTCAGCCCGACGTTCTGTGGTTGTCAGAATCTCCCAGTCAAAAGATTCCGAGTTCATGAGCAGCACCTACCAGGAGCAGCTGGGTCCCTTCGTCACTGACGCCCGCGTGGCTCAACATCTTGCCGACGTTGTACATGAAGATGATGTTGCCAGTCAGCATGGAAATCAGCGCGCATGAACCCGTGATGATGAGTCTCTTCCTCGCCCCGCGGTTACGGACCGCCTCCTTGCAGGTCATGGGGTCGCGTTCGTATCCGATCGTTTCGCAAATCTGTCGGAACTGGAGCCGGACCAACTCGTCCGTCGTGTCTCCCCCGGCATTTATCTGCGCGAGAACCGCTATCGCGTCGTAGGCTCGTCCTTGATCTACCAGCCACCGCGGACTCTCTGGCAGCCACGGTAGCAAGGATATGCAGAGCAGGCCCCATGCCCCCTGCACCAGACTCGGCAACCTCCACGCCCAGCTGCTGCTGATCTTGAAAGATCCGTACGTCACGCCGGCGGCTGTCAAAGCGCCGATGTAGAAGCAGTCGTCGAAGAGGGCGAGGCCCCACGCGCGCTGGTCCCAGGGCAGCGTCTCGGCGAGGTATGCGGAACCAGATATTACGGAGGCGGTCGTCCCGAAGCCGATGATGATCCGAGCGGTGCAGAACATGGCGATGTGCCGTGACGACGTTTGTAATATGGCTGCGATGACTGTAATCATGGCGGACCAGAACAGTCCGAACCGTCGACTATAGGTATCTGTCACCCATCCCCAGCAAAGACACTCCACCCAGTCAGCTTTTGTAGTCTTACGGCTCCCAAGACTTAACACGGGAGCCGGGAGTTGTGCTCCCCTCACAGGCGTCTTTGCAGACTGGGGCTCAACTTACAGATAAGCACCCTCCGATATAATTAGTAGCGATATTCAAAGAGCGAGTGGCGGTGGTCAACTGGAAGTAGTCTGTGTACTGTGGCAGGATATTCATGCCGCCCATCATCGCCCCGTCATAACCTTGCATCTACGGAGAAATGTCAGAGAATGGCTACGGATATTCATCGTTGTGTGTTTTGGTCCTCACAGCAGCTGTGACCAACACGCAGGCCAGCAGCAGGTATGTCATGCCCGATTTCGATTTCGGTTGCCATGTCGGCGCCTGGAAAGGAAGAATACTCCCCTTCGAAACGAACTGGCGATACGGCAGCGGCATGCCTCTTCCGGCAACGCACGAGATGAGGTGTTTGTTTACGCTGGTAACCGTGACATGCTCTACAGAAGCTTGCCCATCACAAAGTTGATCGCGTTTCTCCGAGAATCACATGGAGGAGACCCAAGATGACTGTTCTAATGTTTGTATACTTCACGAAGCGGCATGACTCGTGCCTACTAACACCAACATTTTGACTTCGTGAGACCCCCTCACCTTTTGAGTTATTCCCGATTCCTTCCCCTCACCATCGAACCTTGAGCTTGCGACAGCCAAGATGAGATTGAAACGGGAAAGCGCCCTCTACCTTACCCCGACGGAAAGTTTGCAGCGGATTTTCCCTTTCAACAGCGTCATAGCCTCGGGCCAGAATTAGCGGAATATCCGAAAACACCATTGGCAACGAGAACACGGGAATTGTGTTCCGCCTAGTCAGCATCCAAAAAGGGCAACTTTGAGATGTTTGCCAGATTTTGACTTTAGGTCCAGACTCCGACGAGATACCAGATAGGCTTTGTTGACGTCTTCCGATTTCGAAGATGCTGATAGCGCCCCGGCTGAGTGACAGCTTCGAGAATCGCAGAATCGTTTCTTGATTCTCGGATGAAATGGACGTAAACTCATAAAAGACGAGAAGTCAAGGAGGCCCCCGGTTTCCTAGCTCGTAAGATGGCTAAGGACGCCATTGATCGGTTGTATTCAGACGTGATTATCCATTTACTAGTGAAGATGGATTCACCAGTCCTCTCCAAGGAGGTCGAGAACTAGCATGGAGTCTGGAAATCCCCATGCAACACGCAAGGTGGTTCTCCATAGAATTGATACGTGGTCTTTAGGACATTCAAGCTTCCAAAAGACCCAATGAGCCAGGCGTTTGATGCCATTGCGTTTGGCTTCAGGAGTCAAGGTTCGTTCCGAAATTCTTCGCTCTCGGGATCAAGTACTGCGATCGAGGCTGGCCCGGTCATCCTCTAATTCTAGGCCCTCCAAATCCAAGCGGATCTCTTCTGGGTTGACATATGGCCGGTCAGGGGACGCAGATTATCTCTTCTGAATAACACCACCTGTTGATTTTCCGGTCGTGCCCAAAACGCTTCCTCTTATTCTCATACTTTCACCATGTTCTCCTGGTCATACCTCAACATTCAACGGCAGACGATGAATAGAGACGGGATTTATATTGGCTTCATGGTCCGTCAGTGGTACTCGGACAGCTAGAGGTTCGCAAGGCACGTCAACTCGACAACGTGAGCGGGGATCTTCCTGTCCGGATGAATTCTTCGCCATTGCCCGTCTTGTCTTTCCCAATGTACTTTTGACAGTTTATATAGGCTCTAATGCCCGTCACAGTAAGCGGTATCAGTCAGGTGCGAGCACAGCTGGTATTCGCTTGATGCAGGCCACCTTCATAATGCCCCCTTTCGCACAGTTCTTTCCAAGCAAATATCGTCGCTAGTGGTGTCTTGTCTTTTCCGAACAAAGGCTTTTAAGTTTTCGGTAATTACACGCATAACATATTTCGCCCGCGTTTCCCAATTGATGGCGATCCTGCTAGCCCCGTTGCCCATCAGTGCCTCTCTTGATTGTTGTCACTGTGGAATTGTACCACCCTCATACGGCTAAGTTGCAAGACAAGACCTTTCCTTAACTTGAGAGCCGAACTTCTTAACATATACCATATGCTCCAAATCAAGTATACAACGTGAAGTTCAAGTGGGCGTGACGGTTCTTGGGTTGGTTTAGAGTCAAGAGTGTCCGGCCAGTCCATCATAGATACACAAGCCCGTAGGCTTTGCAATTGAAACATACCTCGTGCTACGGATGTACGTTCATTAACACGTACAATCCCATGAAGTAGTAAAGCTAGAACACCGATTATGGGCGCCGAGTGCATTGCCGTGCGGGTCCAGGGGAGCAATTACGACGCGCTCGAAGGGGAATAATCTGGAAGGGGATATCTCAAAGTCAGAGTGCAAAACATTTAGGAATATCTAGGAGGAAAAGTCTCAGTCGCCCGGATGAAGGTGCCCCCCTCGGTCGGCATCATTTGCGAGCTTTTTTCCTCTTGAAAAATTCCAAACAGATGCCTCAGTAGTGATAGAAGCTTCTGAGTCTCGATCCCAGTAAACCGCAGCTTGTCCCAAGCATCTTCAACTGTTAGCTCTTATTTCTCGGGCGTATACGACGGTTCCGATATTTACTGTAGCAGTTACAACGAGTCAACCAAGACTCATACTTCCCATTTCGATGGTGGGCATTCTGATGGGGGTTAAGCTTAAATCAAGGGATCTCCCAGCCCGGAACACTAGACTCAGATAATACTCACAGTGGATTACAATCGAGTCTTCAGAAATGAGGGTTTCATTGTATACGTGCAGTCATTAGAAACGTATGTCGTTGTCGAACAATGGATGTTTAAATCGCATGTATAGTGAGGGCCTGCAACTTATTGACCCAAGCAATAGCCAACGTCAGTTAGAGAAGTGAGTTTTCTGAACGAGCACGTCACACTTATGATGCTACCTTTTCTGGTTTCATGTGTCTTTCCAACACTTGTTGCATCTGCCGACGGCCATTCTGGACTTCTTCCCCCGTATTCAGGGAAACATGTCTAATACCTGGGGAACTACAGGACTGCAAGAACGAGGGCTAGTGACGCGGAAGTCACGCCGACGGAGCTTCCGCTTTGTCCTAGTGAGCTGCAGATCGTTCGCTGAAATGAGGGGATTCTGAGAATGAACATTTCCGCCGCAAGTTGCTGATAGAGAACGGAATCACGGGGCTTTAAGAAGACTGGCCTGTGCCTTTCCAGTCACCATAGCTTTGAGCATAAAAACCAAGCACAACCTCATTAAACAGAACATCACCGGCTATTCATGCTTCTATTGTTCCCACGATTCCTAGTCGAGGCAATCAAGAGATTTGACTGAGATTAGACGGATCGTTCTTTCTTCAAGGCACTTTGGGGGCCGTGAACCTGTTCATGAATTACGTTTCTCTCTTCCGACAAAGTCGCGAGGCTATATGTCTTGAATACTCTGTGATTAACAGCAGCATCCGGGCCGTCAAGAGACGATAGTCAAGATCATTCTATGAGAGTGAGTGAAAGTAGCAATAAGATTTTATGAGAATGCTGAAGTCTTGTGATTTCTTTTGCAGCATGGGATGACGCTCCACACATCCTTGGCGAGTCGCTTTGGATGAAGGTCGTCCGCCATGTCGTCCGTTTTAAGGGCTGCCCTCAGAGAACGCGTCGCCGCGATCTCTCCCGTCGACGTGCACTTCCATAGGCACATCTTATTTAATCATGCACATGTCTTGCTAATCAGAAGCTGAAGGCCAGCAATACATCATTGAGCAGCTGCACCTACAACTAGCACCTCACTAGGACCCGGTGATAAACCAATTACTAGTCAAGTTCTGGAAGGTTTAGGGAGTACAACCCTCATTCATCTCCACTATCAGCGGCATCCGCTTGTTCTCCGGTATAGCCCAGGACTGACAGAAATTGTGAAGTTAGATGAGTTCTCTGCGTGTATGAGCAGAGGACGGTCTGAGATTTGATAGAGTTGAATGGTGACATAGTGAGCTTTGCTAGCACCTACAGGGCCTTCGCAACTATATTCGAGCTGAAAGATGATTGTCTTGTTGTAACGGTCTTTAAGTTTCATGGTCTCTTTATATGATATCTTACAACATTTATCTCTCTGGGGGAAAGCTTCAAGACATCTAACGACGTTGAAAATTGTATGTCTATGCCCGGAGTAAAGTCACTAGAGTGACGCTCCAGTTGCTTCTTGTATAAAGAATTCATCAAGTTCGGAAACATAAGAAACTGGTCAGGACCTATTGAGGGATCTCGAATGGTTCTTTTCTGTGAAGAGTACCTATAGCTATGGCGGCGTCATTCAAACCAAGGCAAACTTGACCGGCATCATCGCGTCGGTCAGCCTCTTCTTCTCTCGTCCCTCTCGCCTCTTCTCTTATATTACAGTAGAGTGTTTGTTCGATAGCTTTCGTCATTTGGCAACAAGTTGTCACCAGCATAAACGTAATGGATGACGAACCATGCGCATGACACGGCGGCAGAAGCACATAAACACAAGAGTGGAATCACACAAGTCGTTCGAAACTTCGGATTCGTGGCTTCGTATCAAGTGCAACAGCATGATTTCGAAATGTATACGCATTTATCCCCTAAGTGAAGGTGAAGTCGTCGAAGGCCACAAGCACAGAAAGGCACATCATTTAGTTTGTAATTATTCGCCAGGAAGACGATATAGTTCCCAATTTTCGAAAGATTCTCCGAGTTGACATTAGTAATGTTGGTGATCCGAAATCTTCCTGATGCCGCTAATCGTTACGGTCCCCAAAACCCAAATCTCGTCAAATAGGTCTTGTTCCATATCCAGTACCAATACCAGCCAGACAAGAACAGAAACGCCGGCCTGGAATGTAACACGGCGAATATCAGCCATACGAGATCAGGCATTGTCAATCTTGGACATGCTCCTAGGAGGGGAGATATTCAATAAGCCGTCAAACTGGAGATATTCAATAAGCCGTCAAACTCCAAGAGGCGGACAACTGCTGAGCTACGATGCCCTGCACCAATCTATCCATAACTTATACGTGACCACAGAAATCGTGCATGATCTGGAACAGCCAACATCCGCTTGCAGCTGCACGATGCTCCTTTCAGCCTCTGAAGAAATCCAGATTTCTGCAGTCGGCAAGACGTGGCCGTGGCAGACGCGAGACAGCTCACGCCGGTCTCCACCCCATGGCATCATTCTGCTTGGACACGTCATATCAGCATACGAAAAACTTCGCCAGAAAACCACATCGAGTCTTGACTGGTGATTGATTTCGCGGCTGGAAATAGCGTGCTAGTCACGATGGGTCGCTTCGCGGCCAGACTGGCGAAAAGATTTGTCCGTGAAATTCGAGGGGCGCTTAGCTTTCCGCAACTCGGATTGGCGACACACCCACAATCGTGCGAAACGCTGAGCTCACACCGAGAAACTTCTTCATGTCAAGTACGCCGAGCAGGTGGGACGCCCAGTTTGGTACGAGTGATCCGGGACCAGTGCTCAAAGAGGCCGACACTGACAGGCGTCCGGGAAACTTGAAGCAAGAGACTTGAACGTACAGACTTTCAGAAGAAATATTTCCGGCCATGTAGACATCTCCATTGCTATCATGACTATTCTATAATTCCCAAACATCAATCGTGATACTGTTTTCCTTACGAGCGGGGTTCGTTATTCATATCCTTTGTGTGTGCAAAATATACTTGAGAGTGGCGTTCAGACGGGAACCGGCAGTAAGCCATAGGAATGCCGATATAAACAAAAAGTCCCTCCTCTCGCCGAGGGGGGGGAGTCAATGCCAGCATGCCCACCTACACAGCCGCCGTCGTGCGTTCTGATCCCCACACGTTGCTCTGGGCGTCCTCGGGAACGGCGATGAAGTCCTGGCTGTCGCCGCCGCTGCTG
Organism: Colletotrichum theobromicola; assembly: GCA_014705045.1. Taxonomy (NCBI): domain Eukaryota; kingdom Fungi; phylum Ascomycota; class Sordariomycetes; order Glomerellales; family Glomerellaceae; genus Colletotrichum; species Colletotrichum theobromicola. Next base: position 15,888 of record JABGLZ010000633.1, on the reverse strand, counting down.
GTGTCACTGCCGTCCAACGAGCCGTCGTACGAGCTCGTCTGCCACGCGGACAGCTCGTCCACGCGGCGGATGCCCATCATCCACGCAACGAGGCCGCGGGGCACCCAGCGGCCGACGAAGCCGTAGACACTGGCGCCGAGGCCGACGCGCACGGTGCCGCTGGTGATGGAGCCGTCGATGACGTCGAAGACGGCGTTGTGCAGGTGGCGCAGGTTGCTACCCTTCAGGCCGCGGATGCGTCCCGCCGAGATGGCGGAGGTGCTCTGGACGACGAAGTTGCGGCCGTAGGCGTGGCGCGCGTTGTCGGGCCACATGAGGGTCTCGGTGGCGTCGGCGTCGATGCCCGGGGCGCCGCCGTCCATGAGGGCGCGCTGGGAGGGGTGGGCATTCTTAGAGGGCTGGAAGCCGGAGAAGTCGAAGGTGCCGAGCTGGACGTGGGTGACGGGGATGCCGAGGGGTCGCAGCTCGGCGGTCAGGACCTCGGTGAAGGCGGAGAGGGCGGAGGAGACGGTGGCCTCGGGGGCGTGGAAGGGCGGGTTGATGGAGGAGATGATGGACGGGGTGAAGACCAGGACCTTGGGCGGGGTCCACTTCTCGCCCGGGGGGCACAGGCGGCTCGTGAGGAGGGGTAGGAAGGCCTGGATGGTGAGGATGGGGTGCAGGAGGTGGGTGTTGAAGAGGTCGGCAAAGCTCGACGGCGGGATGGTCGCGATCGGCGAGGTCTGGTAGTTTAGGGAGGGGATGAGGATGACGGATTTGAGCTGGAGGAAGTTTGCTTTCGTTTTGGGCGCGGGAGAGTGGGGGGAATGGAGGTACTGGGCGAAGCTGTCGATAGCCGCACCAGCTCTGGGAGGCTGCTGTCCGTTAGTGCCTGAAGATAGTCACAGAGACGAGCAAAACTTACATCAGTTGTGTCGATAGTGAGGGGCAGGATATCCGGCCTCTTCAGGTTGTGCACCATGTGCTCGTCCTCCTCGGCATTGCACACGATGTAGACGATAAACCCTCTGCGCTCGAAATCCAGAGATAGCGATCTCGTCAAGGGCAGAGACGGCGAGCCGGCGATAACGACGACCTCTTGCCTGCCTCCATTTCTCGCACGCTTCGCACGTCGTACCTTGCGGTTATATCTGCTGTTGTACTGCCGGTATGAGACCACTCCAATGACGGCGACGAAGGCACCGGTCAAGAACTTGTGCTTCGACACCCAATCCGTCACCTTTTCAAATCGGGTGAGGGCTATCACTTCGATCGGGCTGCTGTGGACGGGGGGTTGCGGACGAAGAGAATCGGGGACCCATTCTGCCGTTGCGAGCGTCTCCTTCAAGGCCTCGGCCGCCTTCTCGACGTGAGGGTTGACGATGCTGGCGAACTCGTCGGTGTATTTGCGAATGTGGTTGGGCAGCGAGGACAGCTGGAGAGCGGCGATGGCGTCAGTAACGGGTACCTAGATGATGGCTCGTGTGATCACAAGCTTGAGCGGATTGCTACTCACGACGTCCAGGAACTGCTGGTCGTCCGCCGACATTTTGGGCGGCGTCTGGTCACGATGTACCGGGGGGGCCACTGGAAGCGAGATTTCGGTCGGAGGGGTTGGGTATGAAGGAAGCTTCGTATCTGGCGGTGAAAGTCTTTCTCTTTTTGAGATAGCTGGGGGATATGTCGGCGGATGGAGCTTTTTCCTCGCGTGTCGGCAAAAAAAAAAGGTCAAGGGTGTTCGACTGGACTGTTCGTTCCGCGTAGATGGTGGGGAAGCCTCCGCTGCCAAAGGTGGAGTTTCACTGGCCGCCAGGCGCCTGCCTCACCGAGGGGTCCGGGCTTGATCCGGGGGCCGGAGCTGATTGGTCGGCCGAGTTGAGCGCAGGAACCCCTCCTCGGTGCTATCTAAGGTTTGTTTTGTTTCTCCGAATTCAACGTCACCACCCTTTCCGGCGCATAAACCTCCCATTTCCAGTGCCCATGCTCGACTCCACGGAGCCCCTTTTGAGCCGTCTTTGTGCACGGCTGTCGAGGGCAGCTAGATGACAGGAGGACAGGAAGCCTGGACCAGGTGCCTGAACTCGTATATTCATCAGCTGAAAGCATCAACGTTGCAACGGGCACTGTTCAGTTTTGATTCGGATCAATATTGTGATATGCTGCTTTGACAATGTCATGTCGCGCAGATCCTCTACAGGGCGACTGTGTAGTCAAGTTTCCCCGCTGAGGATGCGATTGTTGGAGATGACGGTGTACTTGCTTTCCTTTTCGCATCAAAGCCCGGCCCAGTGCCACAACAGGGAGCTACGAAGTCAAATGTTTGAGAAACCTCTTACATCTCCCCTCCAGGTCCTCGAACACTGGCGCAAACATATTATATCGAGGTCCATTTGAAGCGTCAGGGTCGAGAAACAGTGTGTCTCGACTCAACTTTGCTATTCCAGGTCAATAACAGCCCCTTCTGGGCGTCCCGTGCCTGCTTTGTCTCTCCTTGACGGTCAACGGCCCAGTCTCGCTGGAAAGTACCGGAAATTGGCGATGGACAGTGTCGGATGATTGTTTTTTGATGGCCCAATCACTGATCCTGTTACCTCTCTGGCGAGAACACATTGTCCATCGATATCTTGTTACGTACCCCATGCCTCCTGAAAGCTCAGTGGTCCGAGTTCCATGGACAACTTCCACTAGGCAATACTTCTTGACTCAACTGGGTCTGGTTTCTGGAATCATGGCTCATGTCAACTGGGTATATCACGATCCAGACGCTCCACGTTTTGGGTCTGCCCCCGCAACATGAACCAGCTAGCAAAGAATGTCCCATCCACTTGTTCGTGTGCATTGGAAAGAACACTTCTTGTCACTTTCGGTTGATTCTACCCCGTCTCTGGGAACGATCGACGTCAAACAAGCACCTTCAGTCATTCAGGTCGCTCTCCGGTTCAGACCAAGAATCATGTCTTTGGCATAGAGAAAGAACCCTTATAATACTGCCAAATATTGGAGGAAGGCATATTATACTGCCGCTGGGTGACGAAGACCTGGTCCGGAATGTCGATCAAGAAGGAAGAGACGAAACAAAAACGTAAGGAGGGGACCTTCGACTCGCACATGGAGGTTTCAACAAAGGGAGCAAAAGCATCATCATTGTCATCTCCTTCACTAAAGCGAGAACGTTACCAGCATGAGTTCCATTACGACCTTGAAAACCCGTGACTTCTACTACGTTTCACAATGTTTAGACAATGGCACAGCCGTCTCGGTTTCAAGCGGCTCCTTGACAACCTGTTGATGCTAAAGATAAAACATCAGCGATTCTCCGTGGCCTTATTTCGCACATCTACCAGGAGCACCACAGTTGTCCGCCGTTATCACAGATGTACGTATATACGGATAAATACTTGAAGAGAGCTCGAGCACGCCCTATCAGTCTTTACTGAGTGAAATATTGACGTCTTTGCAGGACCACAAGCAACCTCAGCCTGGAAACGTAGGATTAAACCACCAGGTTTCCAGAAGGGGACGTCATTGTGTTTCCAGAAGTAAGTCTTTATTGGATGGGATGCCTTTATATGGCCTCAGGTCTTAGCCAGCAGGTGCGGCGTACTGACATCCCAGCTCAGTCCCATGACACTCCTTAACGTGCCAAAGAAGTGCGGAGCTAGGCTGCCGTGACCAAGAACTTCTCGCCGCATACCTTATAAGGCCTCTTAAGATGATACGTCTGCCCTCTGCCACCCCCCAAATCCGACTCAGAGCATTGTCTGTGACAAAACTCCTCAGCTCTGACAACGACGTCCTGACACCATGTGCAGCTATTTCCCACGAGGATTCACCAGCCTCAACTTCCAAACAGCGCCTCTCGTCACTGTCCATCGCTCTTCTCGTATTCTCGGCGTGCCAAAGCGATACTTATAGAAATCAAGTCTTGCGTTATTATTTTACGCTTCCCAGAGTATCACCGATCTAGTCTTCTAACTGGCTGTATCCCTCGGCACATCAGGTTTGACGTAGCTAGGCTTTTGACATCCCCAAGAATATGATTTGGCCGGCAAAAGGGTAGTTGAATCTATTCACCCAATTTCTAATACACTGTCATGAAGCGGCAGATGCCGTAGAAACAACTCATGCTTCCTTCTGCATGTGTCTCGTGGTTCGGACGATGAACGGTGCCAACTACATTCTGTCTATAAGAAGAGGCAAAAGTCTCCTGACCCAAGCTCAAAAGCAGATCGATAGAGATGCAGCAAGGGCAGCAGACGCCCCCCCCGCATATGACATATGTTCTTAGACCAAGCAGTCACATATAAGAGGAATCAACAAGAAAGACTCAAGCACGGAAGGTTGACAACCTCCACCGCTGCCTCTTCTCCGCCTCGTCACCAGTCAATTATGAGTAAAGAATACAAACAAGCTAGACACGCCGCTTCGCCCTGCCACGGATCGCGGACCTGAGAAACAAGACACTGTACTTCATCGTCGCTTGGCTCGGAGGGAGGAAGCGGATTCAAAACGCAAACTAAACTTGCAAGAGCAAATTGGCGTCAGAGTCTTTCTCAGCCAACTGGTCGCAACCCCCTTTTAAGCCACCTCACATCACCAAGAAAGGCTTTTGGAAATCTCTATTGCAGACCTACATGATCAGAGCATCTCTCCCGAGACCTCGGGAGAGAGAAGCCGAGCGAGGCGAACAGTGTCCGCGAAGCCTCCTTGTTGTGATCTCAAATCAAAGACCTCTCAATTTCGCCGCGATACTGGGTTGGCGGGCGGGGGGCATCCCTCTACGCCCATACCGCAGTTTGGTATTCTCTCTGAAGGCGAGATATAGACGAGCAAAGACAAAGACAGCCAACGATGCGCAAGACGGAGGGTTCAGGAGCAGCGATATGAGTAGCGCATAGAACGAAACAGACCAAAACACCAGATTTCGGTCAAGCCCGCGAAGAGGACCAATCCACACTGCGCGAAGTCCACCTCACACCACAGAAAATTGTTAGCTTCATTGCATATCACCGATGCGTTCGACGTCTTTCCCAAGAGATGGGACGATGTAAAAGAAATGATATCCTCCTCCTTCTCTCTCTCTCTCTCTCTCTCTCTCTCTCTCTCTCTCTCACTCTCGATCCGCAATCGCAGACTTCCGCAACGATATACCTCCGAACATCGTGCAGCTGCATCATTTAGCAACGTCACCCGCAGCCAACGTCACCCGCAGCCTTCATACATCACACACAACTTCTCCCTCCCTGAAAGTTCGAACCAACACCTCACAAAGTCCATCTTCCAAAGAAGCGTGATGGTGCCCTAACCCAACCCACCGCCCCGGACCATCCCAACCCCCTGGGACCTCGCACATGCAAATCTCGGCAGCATCCGCCCTTTCCCTCCCAAGGGGGGTGCACCCCCCCAAATAGGCATTCCGTCATCTCGCCTATCCTCCAACACCGACATGGTATCTTGACGCGGTGAAATTGTTTAAAGAAACCCAGCCCAGGCCCCCGGAGCAAAGCACAGGCGGTGGGAACGGGCGACACGAGTCGGACATGGCGACGATGCGTTGCAATCCGGTCCCAATCCAGCCAGAGCAGTAAAGCAGCAGAGCATTCTAGCCCGTTTGCCCACCCCTCTAATGCATGTCAGGAGATAAACTCTACATACCTATCCGTAATTCAAAAGGCCTTCACATATTAAACCTGGCTCCCCGTTCTCCTTACGTGAATAGTAGAATGATGATGTGCAAACGTCAACCCCGACCTTGGAAGAGTGCCGGATTACCCGCCTCAGTAAGGGGGAAGGGGAAGGCGGAAGGGACCAAAAAATAGACGTTGCGCCTCACAACGACGCCGAACAAAAAAATTCGAGAAGCAACTTTGCTTTTTTCTTGAATAGATCACATCCTCCCAAGGCAGGAGAACCAGCCCGTTGCCGGCACGCCGTGCGCCCAGATGCGTGGCACCCGCGGAAGCCTTTCCTGGGATTTTAGAGCGACTCAGAAGTAGGCGGGAGCGGAGATGAAAACCCGATTTGACCGCCGATGCAATCGCTGCCGAGACCACACCTCCAAAAAAAAAAATAGAGGGCTGGGGGGCGTCTTCGGCTGGACAAGGCGACTGCGACCATTAATGCACCTTTTCATGCCCATCGTGATCTGCCGGGGAGGAATCAACGACCGAGTGGTTGAAAGAGGCGAGAAAGCCCACTTGGGCTCTTGTAGCTGTTGGCTAGACTCTGGAGAGTTTGAAATACGAAGGTTTCGGTCTTTTTGATCACACGTTCTGCTCCTGAGTCGTTGCAGCAGAAGGCCCCCTTGTGATAAGGCTATCAATGGCCTCTTCCTCGACGTTCAATCCACTCTGTCACTCCGCTTCAATCTCAACCGCCCCCGTCCCATGCGCCTTGGGTGTCAGGCACAGCGCCGAAATAGCGACAGATGTTCCCCCTTGTTCGACGGCCGTAAGGCATCGCGCAATCGGAGAATTAGGGCGGAGAGCTGCCTCGTGGTTTGCAGGAGATTGAGAAGGCCACGCGCGATTGCGACTGGGACCCAGGGGGAGCCAATTGGCCCACGGGTTTCCAAGGTCTTGACACACAAGAGGTGGAGGAGCTTGCATATCCTGCTCGAAATGGGCCGTATCTCACAACGAAGAGGAGGCAAGCTGTTCGCGCGCGAAATCTTGTTTTTGCGTGCAGGTTGCAGGCTTACGGTGGGGGAAACCGGGCGTGCGTCTGTGGCTTGCAGATGCGAGAGTGCCAAATCTGCCCAATCCAGCCGCAGAGGCCACCGGTGCTGACCGGTTTGGGGGGAGGCCGTGTCTGTCGCGTGGGAGGAAACGAGGTAACGCGTAAAGTGGTTTTGTTATTCGTTGGATTTGCACGCTTGTTGGTGCTTTGGTAGTATCATGGATCGTTCGCCCTCGTCGAAGACGTTATTCGCCATTTTAGTGGCTGAGGTTGCGTTGGCGTGCAACTCAATTGAGGAATGTATTATGGTGGTTGTCCGACTAGTTCCAATTTCCATCCGAGATCTCGAGGGGAGACCCCTGGCAATATTGGACAACTGGCAGACATGACAATCAAACCTGCCTGCTTGCAGCAGAAGCATGTGCTTGTGTGTCTCTCGGTTGTTGATGTTGCGATGTTTGCGACGCAGCGTGTGAGTTGATGTTAGGACGAACGGACACAACGCACGTCCAGGACACGATATGTCGGTCAGCTATTATCAACACGTCGGATGGGATGTTCATGTCTCGGTCGGTGCTGCTCCGCTGATAATATCACCAAATCTCGAAAACACCTGCAGAACCCCAACCAACCAACCCCCTATGAGTATCCGTAGCCTGCTTCAGCAAACATGCCCGAGCCATGTTCCATTATCCATGTCTGTGCGGCGTGGCATCGGAATGTCTTGCTTCCAGACGCTGGGACATCGGCCGTCCGGTGAGCGACTGGTGGGTGAAGTGATTGACCTGGCACGGATGGGGATGACGATAGGACCTCTCATCCGCGCCATCATGTTTGTATTTCGAAACACGCCGTTATTCCAGCAATGATCTAGAAATAACGCGTCCGCAACGCGATCTACGGGCTGGCGTCAGCGTCGCAACCCGTGCTCTAGAGCCGATCCTGCCTGGCTGGAGGCGACGAACTCCTGCGCATCTTGTGCCCTTTTGAGGCATTCTGCTGCAATCTCAAGTGCCGCAAAAGCACACTTGTCCTGCTGATTGCTCCGTTGCAGCCGCCGAGGCAAATTCGCCCAGGCGCTGGCCCCGGCAAAAGGCTGCGCAATGGCGTTGCAGGCCCGGCTGACACCCTCTACGAGGACCCGGAACAGGCAGGCCGGTCGGCGCATCCGGTGTCCCGTCTGTGGGGGATGTGTCGGGGTGCGGTGGGTCGTCCGCTGCTGCAGGATTCGGGCCCTGGGGAAACGATCATGAAGGGAGACGTGAAGCCAACAGGTAAGACTCCTTCACTCATGTTTCTGGTGGACACCGGAAGGCTTTGCATTTCCAAACAAGCCTCAGATTGATTCCCAGAAATCGACATCAAGCCGAGGAAATCCGAGAAGCCGGTTGCTGAGGGCAGTCGGTGGGTGCTCAGGCCAGTTCGTGATAGCTTCTGTGGGGAGCGTAAGGACCGGGGCAGCAGATTTCTCAAGCCGTAAGTCATGGTGACGAGCATAGGGGTTCTTTTTCTCCTGCGCTGACCCGTCGCGAGTGGCACGGCGCTGACGAACTTGTGTTGGAATCCGAGACGGCGCCCGTATCCACGATTAAATCATCCTCCGAATGTTTCTGCCAGATTGGCAAAATGTCCTTTGTTCCACAAGAATCCACCGCCGTACGTCTCCAGGACGGCAGCATGCGCCTGTTGCTCGGGCGTTCGCAATCATGATGCATCTCCTGGGTTCTTCAATGACGACATGGCTGTCGCCAGACTGGGACATTGAGAAAAGCATCGGCCAAGTGTCAAGAATTGATGATGGCTATCAAGCTCGCGGACATCCGCCCGTCAAAAAGTGAGGTGGCTGGACGTTCAAGGCTGAAATTGAGCGAGGCGCCGATCGTCTGTCCGTTCGGTAACCGTAGATGGGACGACGTGAGCACGGTGCAGACCTCATCTACCGTTTCCGTGGTGAATGAGAAGCCGCGATAGATGGCCTTCCCCAACTTCGCCCTGGAATTATAGCATGGAACGCCACGCCACGGCTGACATGGGCAACGGCGTCGGCTAAGAACATCGTCCATTCGGTCAGGAACCGGAAGCGCAGTTTGCCTGCTGAGCGGTAGGCGCAGCTGTCCCAAGGAAAAGCCTCGATGCACCCTGATCCTGGAGAATAGCTCCAAGAAGCTCCGAAAAAGCTCCAATGAAATCCTATGGTTGGCAGGTCCATCAATTACGTTCGATCGGCATGGCGTTTCCACGACCGAGCTGTTCTCCCCGACGACAAGCCGCAAGTTCTCCACTGCCATTGCCATCCTTGAAATAAAACCAATAGGTGGACGGCCGGCTGCGTGAACCGCTCAGGTTCGCTTGGCGTGGCTTCTTCAGAACTTCGGAAGCTAGGCAAGACGTGGATTCAAGGTATGCAGCTTCGCGTCATGACACGAACTTCGCGGCCAGGCGTCTGCAGCTCGCCAAAGGCAACGCTTCCGCGCAGCCAATCTGCGAAATCAGCGGCCCGAGATGGAGCAAGATCCAGGGCTCCGAGACCTTAAAGGCTGCAGTTTCTGTGTGGCCAAGAAGATATCGCGCGGTTCGTCAGCAATCACGAATTCGAATGTCGCAACATTGACTGATCATCCATCGGCGATGGGATGCTGCGATGGATGTTGCCAGGGTCGATTGGCTAGTGACAGGCGAGGGGATACAGGCCTAGCCCGTCAAGAAAAGTTACTTTGATAGGTGTCCGAGCGGCTGACGGCGTCTCTGATTCGGGGCATTTGGAGAACCACCAGGGCAGCCTTTGGGCCGCGATCTGGGCCTCTAGCAGTTGTGTAGCGCGTTGTTTGTGCCTGAAGTAGAGTTGGCGATTGATGATCATTGCAGATGCCACGCGACGGTGCTACCAGATCTGCCACACTTGGAATATATGTTGCTGTATCGTAATCACGTTGCCGTGCCCTGTCTTAGACAGTATGATGTGGCCTTGCCAGCTTCGTTTGGAATCCAACCGTGCTTGACGGCCATGTTGAGAGGCTGTCGACTACAACAATTGTTCAACACAACATTCTTCGGAGCTTGTACAGGGCGCGTCGAAACATATGGCGATGGAACAAGTGGCAGATTTTCGTAGATCGCGGCGGCTGTTGACGCGAACCTGCCGACGAGACGCTTTCAGCTTCCCCGCGAGCACGAATCGGGCGAGGATACGACGTTGTGTAGCTGCGCAGTTGCAGCGGCGAAGTCGTTTCCTGGAAAAGGCCAGTCATGAAACACAGACAAGGCATGGAAGAGTTGCATTGGCGAGTGCGACGGTCGCCATTGGAACCAACTGGCAGGCGAATTGAGTTTACACGGCCTCACACCATAGGCTCGCGTGAGCGAAGGCGGTGCTACGGCATGATTCGATATAGAGTGCCTGATGGTCCGGTTTCGCGCTGCTCTTCCCGTTCCTGGCGGAATTGCAGACACCGCGAGCTCCGAATCAACTATACCTTATGCTTGGGCATTGGACGCAGCGTCAATTGGCAATTGGATGACAGGCGCCGCGTGAAGGTTGTTTAGGAAATGATGGGATGGCAGGTGGCCTGTGTGCAGCTATTCCATCGGTTCCGTGAACGGCGGTCTAACGGTTGGGACGTTGGCTGCTCCTGTCGACGGCCATTACCGACATGGCCTCTGCCTGAGGTTAGATGGCCGCAGCGGGCGTGCAATATACGGCGTTCCAACGCAACGCCAACATCTGACCTCTGTGCCGTTATTCAGGGTTCAAGTGGTTCAATTGGAAGCACAATCAAACCCCTAATGCGGATACCGGAGCCCTGTGTTCGCGGACAGCACTCCAGGCCCACCCGGGTCGCTGGTTCGTCGGGCGGCGTATTCGCAGATGTGATGTGATGGTAATGGCAGTAATAGCGGCCATCTTAAGAGTTTGGGGGCCCGAGCTGGAGGTTTCGTTCTCGGGAAATCTTTCTTTTTCTCAGGGCCAGGTCATGTGCTGGACATCAACCCTTGCAGCGACGGCTGGGCGGGATATTGTGACAGACGGTGCAGCGGCAAGGGGAGACAAATTGAGGTGCAAAAATCTCTTCGTAACGGGCCAACCCGATTTGTGGCGGACGGGGTTGCAAAAAGGGTCAGGAAGTGAGAAAAGCTGCTTGGCTGGCACTGGGGAGAACATCGTCGTCAGAGCTCCAGAAGAGGAGGCGTCTTGCTGGGACAGGGTCTGCAGCACTGCAAAGGGGTTGGGACGACTGGCGACAGGAGACAGAAACCGTCAGTGTCTTGGGATGAACCGCAGGGCGCCCATTTCACCGTACGAGTTGCGACGTAATGGCAGCTTCCACGTATGTACGGATGTGCTGCGTAATAGACAGATATCCGCGGGCTGGAAAGTGGCCAGTTGCTTGCAGAGAGTTGTAGGGAAGTTGCTTGTTGCTGGCAGAAAGCTCTTCAATCGGAGCTTCCCAACTGACGATGTCTCCTCCGGTGCACCTTCGCTTTTCACAACGAACGAGACACGAGACACTGTACCAATGCAGAGGATAAGGTTTGCATTACTAAGACGGAACATGCTGGGATCGCGCATGGCAAGCACACGGCGTGCACAAGATCTGGCGCTAATCCCGGTCGGGACAAGGGGGCCTCGGCCGATTGGGTGGAACTGGAGACGGGATCGGAATTTTCAACCTTCCTTAGCGTCATCAGCCTCGTGTCTTTTGTGCGGGTTGTGCAGCTTAGTGGGTCCCGTCTCCTTTCCGTGCCGGGGCGCCGTCGGTGCCTCACTGCTGTGGCTGGAGATGCACCGGGACCGTGGTGGAGCCACAGGCACGCACCTCACCCGATCACAGCCATATGGTGTGGAGCCGTCCCGTTTGGCAGCTGCGACCACTTGCAACTTGCAAGCATGTCGAGCACTCTTGCCTTCCAAAAACCTTCTAGACGACTCCACGAGGATCCTCAACCCCCTGCATTCATTCAGAATCTGCCAATTCTCGTTTCGTACGCCTCGCCGTCCCCGAGAAACCCCATCTCCGAGCTCCTCTGTGGGTGCTCAACCGGAGCAAAAGGACACGCCAAAGAAAAAAAAAATCGAGCCAACCCCGTCACGTCTATTTGCGAGGCGAAGCTCCAAATTTGCTGTGTCAGTTGAGACTATTGATTTCCTACCATGCCGTGTTCGACGACATCTGGCAACGCCCCTCAAGAATGTCAACGATCCCTTTCCTCTCGGGTGGACTGGCCCGTCAGGGTCTGAGACAGGGCGACCACCTAGTCTAGGCAAGCCCGCCGTCCTCCCCCGGCCGAGAATTTGCGCGCCAATGGAGGCATGCCGGCTGACCGCTGGAAAATCGGTTGTTGGGAGAAGCAAGACCGCAATTCCGGTCTGCTGAGCCGTGCCGCCACCAAATGTTCGCCTTGCGGCAACCAGGCCGTGTCTCTGCTCCGCCCGTCCGGTACCACTGGCAACAACAGCGGTCAAATGCTCGCGGCGAAGCCTAAGATCCCAAATCAATCACTGATCAAGGGATATTCCGACCATTTGATGCACCTGCTGGGTCTGGCTAAGCCAACTGTCTAACAGGGGGCTCAATGCAGCCTGCCAAACGTCATGGGGTTGCACTTTGGCTTAGACAGCGGCTGGCATTGACAGGACTCAACCCAGGCGACATCCGCATGCCTTAGTCAGACACCGAGTGACGTCCGCAAACACCAACCATCGCCACCATTTTCTCCGCAGACCCTGCGGCGCACGGGGCCACAGGCAAACCAGCTCACGCATACGGATACCGCTGCATCAATAGTTTGTCGGTGCGAGTTCCACGGACTGACCGCTACGTTCCAGCCAGCAGAGTCTTTTGACGCTCAATGGCTGAGTGGACAACGATGCGGCAACAGTTGGGTCCGGGGGGTTGGGGAGGATCTCACGGAGGAGCCTCGGGCCCCCAACGGCAGTCACAACGGCGGTCAAAACACTGCAGATGCGGTAAGAGAGGGGAAGAGAAAAAAAGCACAGTCTTGGCATTAAGGGACCTGATGCGGAGGCTCTGCAAGAAAAATTTTGCACGCGTTGCCGTCGAGACGAATTACTTGATGGGTCGAGGGAGAGGAGAGGAGTGAAGAAATTTTTTGATATTGGAGCTTCACGATGCAGTTGAGCCGCAGCTGCCGCGGGCCGTCAAAGCCATTGGCAAATCACATTGAAGCAGATGGCGAGCAGAAAAAAAGCTAAATGGTGTCACGAAGCGGCAGACCGGGTACGAAATCGCGGGGCCGACAAGGGTTTGTCGTCGACGGGACGGCGCTGGTTCCCATTTTTCGGCGTCGTGCAGGTGCAGTAGCAGCCATATTCTTGCCACCTCCGAAGCTTCGGGTCACGACGCACGCGCGCTCGCGTGAGGTCATTCCAACGAGTCATCTTGGCCAAGCCCCGCGCCGTTACCTGCAGCAGCTTCTGGGCCAACGTCTGACTTTGGTTGACTGAGGCCGGGGACTGCTTGCTGGCGTCGTGATCATCGCCGAGGCTTTGCGGATACCACAAATCGTGCGGCATACGGCTGTCATGAGAGAGGGGCTGGAGGGGTGGCTGAAAAAACGGAGTCGTGTTCAGATTCTTTCTGCGGTCGCCGACGAGGTGCAGGCGGACGGCGACTGGCGGTGATGGGATCCAATATCGACGACAAATGGCTTCGATGGCCTGCATGAGAAAAAGTCAGAATGCGTGTGGCCCAAAGGCTGCCGGCTATGATGCCACGTCCTCTAAAGACAGCTGATGTCGTTGCGGCAAGCTCTGAGTGTGGCTGAAGTTGAGGGTTCAATACACAATGTTAACGCCACAGCTGCTATAGAACTACGAATACTACCTCGAAATAATGAGCAGCGTACAAGACGTCTGGTGCTTCAAACAGACAACAATGAGACCATTGCCCAAGCCTTGAGGGGGCTTCCTGAAATTCAGGGTCCAGGCCTTTGCGAACGGGTCCAACGCCCCGGTTTGAGGCTTCAAAAACTTGCAGTTCATGATGGACATCGAACAGTCTCCACTGCGGGGGGAGCTTTAGAGGAAACGCTCCCGGACAAGCGTCGCTGGTGGTGTGGCAGACGCGTTGAAGTCTCCAACACGCTCCACAGTTGCACGAGGGCGTGGAGTAAGAACAGACAGACTGTACGTTGGTTCCCAGCAACCTCAAAACGTCACACGCCCATCGAGGACGCACGCATGCAACCACTTTGGTCCTACATGTACCTACGTCCTCCTGCATGCAGAAATGGAGAGAAGGCAGCCCCGGTAACGCGAAAAAAAAAAGGACGATGTGAATGGAGTCAAGTTGAGAGGTTTGTGCGAGGTTGAGGTTGAGGTTTTTCTTTCAACTTCCCGCCCTCTGGGGCTGGGAACGCGGTCTGTCCCGGGAGCCACGTCGGCGGTTCGAAACCAATGTCGGTGCGAGCCTTCGGAGACATGCGACGCGCTCTTCATGCCGCAGATCATGGGCTTGGACCAACTCCCGCCGCTGGACCAAAGACAATGGCAGCACCTGCTGATCAATATTGATACGCCCGGTCCGATTGCGTGCCTTGACACCAACGAACCTTCAACTCACCAGTTGGCTAATCTAGCTGAAGACGTGTAGGAGACATATGCTTGGTTTAGCCACACTCGATTGGTTCCTCCAGATAAATGATTGGCAGCACGACAGCGTCACCATGTTAGGGAGGGGAGGGGTCGAGGTTCCACGGACCCGGCGCTCCGGGCAGAGGCCCCCCCCTTCGTCGTGCCGAGGATCGCCGCCCGTCGCCCGTCGCGTATGGGAGAGGGGCGTCGCTGAAGAGTCGCCAGTCGCGTATCGTATCGTGCGCGCGTCGTCGTTTGGGTTCTCCAATCTGGGGATGCACATGGGTGGGGGGCCATCAAAAACCTCGAAACGAGTGTTCTAAACCGGCGCCCACCCCAGGGGAAAAGGGCGTCGAGTGTGGAAAGAGAATGATGCCGACATCTGGCGCCAAAAACCCCACAATCAACACCACCGCATCCTCCCTCCTGCCTTGCTTTAATAGCCGCATACGACGATATGGACGGGCTCACAACTGCCTATCTAGTGTTCTATGAAAACCCAGGCTCGCTGGAATCCCCGGACAAGGGCCTTCCCGGGCTGCCGAATGGCGCGAAGGTGAGGGGGAAGAGAAGTGGTGTGGGGGAACAGCAGAGAGCATGATGGCCGGACCAAGCTGGACCAGCGCATCTTGACTTTTTTGTTTTCACGGTCCGCAAGCGAGTGGGATTCTTGCAGAATCCGGTCTACGAGACGATGGAGGTTTACTACGGTCCAATTGAAGCGTCTCTGGGCTCTTATCGGTTGCGCGGGCGTTGTGGTTGGTGGTTGGGTGCTGCTGCTACCTTGCCAGTTGGCCGCGGCGCCGGATGAGCTGGTTCGGGGGTATTATTGCATGTTCCTTGATTTTTAAGAGGGGTTTTCAGTTTCGACCGTCTGGCATGGTGGTGTACGGAGGCCGGCGCTGGTTCGCGACGTTCCTGAGCTGAAGGCGGGGGGACTGCCATGCCATACTTTTAGTAGCGCTGCTAACGTAGTGCAGAGTATCTTTGCCAGGGTTCTTCAAGATGTGTGCGTGTGTATGTGTGTGTGTGGTGGCCGAATGTCGACTTTTGTATTGACAGCTGACGGGGTGAGGGGTAAAGTGACTTGAGTGGTAAACGCACGCAAGCCGTCCAGGGATGAGGTCTCTGGGGAATTTGGAGTAGGCGCGCTTCTTACTCGTCCAGCCTCCCTGCACCACCACCAGCCGAGCAGGGCAGGGCCGCCGACCAAGGTTTGTGTCGACTGGAGAGCTATTCTCTGTGGCTACTGCAACGGCAACTGCAGCTGCAGCTGCTTCGTTGGCAGAAGGCAGCAGCGACGATAGCAAGCAAGCAAGCAGGGCTTCTGACAGCGAGACGGGGTTTCGAAAGCTTGGTGGGTGTGACGGCTCCATTGGCGGTCGAAGCAAGCCTCCTCCCACGGTCGAAGGGCCGAGGGCCAGGACGGCAGCGACCGTTTTTGGGAGGCCGTGGGCATGAACCAGGGTTTGGGGCGGCCAGATCCGGGGAAAGGGCGAGGGACACTGGAGCCCATGTTGAGGCTTAACGGCAGGTCATCCTCAATTTTTGCCGCTGTGGCGATAATGGCACAGGGTATCCCCGAGGCTGCGGACGGACAAGTCTCCCTCCTGGCTTGGAGAGAGTGTTGCGAGGGGGGG
>JABGLZ010000630.1:0-13947 GCA_014705045.1 Colletotrichum theobromicola | reverse complement strand
CTCTTTCACAAGAATAGTCATGTCGTAATTACGCAAACAAGATGATCATATGATCATGGCTCAATAGCCCATATATCCCGGTATCGAAGCATTCACCTCACTACGTTACCAAGTTGCAAGACGCCCGCCGTGGGTGATTGAAAGGACTGTCGCTTCAAACCTGTCGCTTCAAACCTGTTATGTTGCTAGGGCATTTATGTTTGTACATCTTCAATATCTTGCCATGGCTCTTTCAGATGACCATCTAGTCCTCGGCCAAGCCTCTGAAGGTGAGGCACAGTCACTGCCCTCGCCAAACACGCCTAAGCAGCCACCAACTCTTGGGGCTTTCGGAGAGGGTTTCGCCTCCGTTTATCCGTTGGAGCCGTTGGAATCGATTACATCTCATGTGTTATTGATGACTGACCACGAGACCGGGCCAGCACAACAGCCCGAGCGCGCAATCATGAGCAATTTATCTTTGGACGTGATTTCCTATGGTCGCAACGATGCCCATACGTCTCCTTAGAGCGGGCAAACGTCTAGCGCCTCGGTTTCATCATCTCCCTCGAACTTGGATCATGCCTCCCGCACTCGACAGCAACGTCAAGCGCTGCACAACTCGCAATGCTCCCGGATTGGTCCCCGATCCAAGGCGCAGCACGACTATTGCTGCAAAGTCGACCTACAACCTCTGACGTCGGCTTTGTTTCCCGTTGAAAACAGTTCTCCTTCAAAGCCATTGTACACGACTCACAGAATGCCAAGGATACATAAGGACGTTGGATTCAAGAATGGCGTTTACCACTGTACTTGGTCTGGACCTCCAAAGAAATGCGACCAATCGTTCCCTATACCAAGCCTCAGACGGTACGTTTTTCTTTCAGCCCAAACCTCACATAAGTATTCCATCCTCCTCTCACACGCCGTGCAGAAAGCATTACAAAACTCACTTCAAGCCTCTCGAGTGCTTGCTGTGCCATCACCGGGCTGCTGAACGTAGGGAAATGCAGAGACACATCGACGTTCACTTTGCTCGCTACCGGTTTTATTGTAACTGTGGTGTAGACTTTACCCGACTCGACAATCTCAACTGCAAACACCTCAGTCTGAACAAGAAGAACAAAAAAAGCAAGGAGATTTGAATGAACCGGTTTTGTATTTTCAATTGTTTTTGGTGACTGAAGAGGTCTTTTATCTGCTTTGTAGGAGTTTACAGCTGGATGCTTTGCTGTTTTGTGATCGACGTCATGCCAACCTGGCATACAGAATCAAATTGTTCACCCTCGAAAACGCAACTCATGAAACAAAAACCAATTAGAAGAAGAGATCAGAATACTGAAATCAAACAAACTCACTCTCGTTAAACGCGAAGCAAACTTATTGCCAAAGTTCACAATTTGACTCCATCGACGTCGTCATGGTCTTCATCATCTTCATCGTCCAGAAAGATTGATTCGAAAGCGGCGATATCAGCGGGATGAAAATTGGTGACTACTATTATTAGTTCCGTATCCAAAGCGGAGGGATGGGATGCGCTTACAGCTAGCCGCTGTTCCTTCTCCGTTGCTGATGACACCTGTACTATCTTCAATAGAATCCGGCTCGGTATCAAACGTCTGCTCAGATTCCACCTCAGACCCGTCTGACAAGTCATCATCGTCGGCAAGTGACTCGGTGATTTGAGAGACAGAGTCAGGATGGTTCAGGCTGTAGACCTGAAGCTGGGATATCTGATCCAGAATTATGGGCTTAAGGTCCTGAACAACGTTTATGAGGATGTTCCGCTGATGGATCCAGTCGGCGTTATTAGCCCCTCGGGCGAGACCAATGAGACCCCATCTTGGGTACGCCTTCTGATGAGCGTCGATCAGGGTGACTCGCAGAGGGTGATGGCGGAAGTAAAGCTCGCAGCAGATGCATGACGGTTTGCTACAGGCGATGTATTTGTCTTTGGCCACGAACACTCGGTTCCCCTTTTCAAAATGATGCAGCATCTGCACTTCTGCATGAACACAAGGCCTGAACGCAGGGTCTTCAAGCCTTCCGATGATAGGAGCCTCAATGTTGACGTGTTGGTCCATGGTCTTGAGAAAGTCGAGATATGGCCCATAGCGGCCATCTCTGGCAGGTAGTAAACGACGAAGAATGCCTTCCAAGGTCGTATGCCCATCTGGCCTTGGTACCGTAGCGCTCATTAGAGGCTCGATTCTCTCGACATTCAAGTCTCGCAGCAAGGATGGTAAGCGGTGGGCGTCCTGGAAAAGTTCGTTGACTACACGTACGCGGTGGGCAAGCCGGCCGATCATGTGCCTGAAGTAGCTGAATGATTGGGCCATCGGGGCTTGAACACCAAAGTCCTCCTCCTCTTGACCATACTGCACAATGAGACTCATTTCGTTGTCATGACGATGTTCATACGCCAATCTGCAGAGTCCTAGGTCATTCACGTTGGTGGATTGGAATTGGCGAAGCCATGAGATGAGGCTGTTATCTACCTCTAGTTAGTGACGTACTTCAAGGAGACCGCATCGATTCGTCGACTGTTCCCGCTTACCGTGCTGTGTGCCATCATTCTCGATCAATTGAACGCAACTTCGCGAAGTTCTGCGTAGAATACTCGTTTCCTTTCTCAGTCGCTGTGAGACGAACTGAACGGTCCGCAGCAGCAATTCCTCTGCGATAACATTTTGGTCCTCGCCCTCGATGACCACACGTCTCAAAGCAACAACAACCATGCGAAGAAACGCAATGACGCGGTCCCCGGGGCCCTCATTGGAAGAAACCCAGAGTACATGAGTGTCGCCTCGATCTTCGGCGCCAATGGAAGTTGTACTATCACCACCCTTCTTGTAATCAATGAGGAAGCAGAGATTCCGAAGTAGTCGTCGTCTAGCACCTTGTATAGTGCCCGTGTCAAGTTTGGAGAGTATGTGGGGTCCATTGACCGGCCGCAGTGCAAAGAGTAAGAAGAGGGTCTCATAAAATCGTGATATAAGCCTTGTATAAGGATCAAGACGGGGTGTGAGAGCCATTTTTGATAATGATATTTTTCTGAACTGATTCGTTAGAAGATTGATGTGATGTTTCGCGACGGGATAATCGGGAACATTACATACATTTTCCAGTAAATTTGTACAATAATCCATCTCAGATGGGGCCGAGGCAGCCCGGAGAACGCAACGGCCTCCGCCCCCAGCGGCCAACCGTGATCTGACGAGTGATAAGGTCACGGTATCTGGGGATACTAATGCAGGAGGCACACCAGAACGTCTCGGATAAACGATTGACACGATAACAGTGCAGACTTTTGCCCAGCAAGCGCATCTCCGCCCTGTGACGGCCGCGGCGTCATCTCGTAACGGCAATCTCACCATTATCTCGCAGCTCCCAGCACGACAAAATTCAAAAAGTGTTGAGCCGATTATTTTGTTTCGGAAGACGAAGTCAAATGTTGACCCCGAATTCTAACTTGCCTCAATCCAGCGTCTCTACCGCCAGGTACTATATGCTAAGGTTTAAATCACATTGCCCGCACCATTAGATGCCGTACCGAACTCTTTGCCTGGATCTTACTTCCGTCACACAGGAGCCAGGTCGCTTGATGCCTTGGTGATATTAGGCAGGTTAAGACCGACACACTCGGTGGTCTCACTGTTCTTAGTCGGCTGTTTGACGCGAAAGTTCAAAGATGGGTCATTTCATGTCCGGCGCAAAGAGCCCAGCGAAACTCCGGGGCCGGGCGGGGACCGATCCTCACGGAGGGTCCAAGCGCGGCCCTCCGCTGCCGATTTGAACTTATCGCGAAGGTCTCTCGAACAAGACTTATCAGTGGATTGTCGCCTGGTGTTGTCTTTGATGATAGAGTACAAAGTCTGGCAATTTTACATTTGTGTCACTGTCTTGTCGCAAATTGGTTGACTACCTTATGAATGCTGCACCCGAATTCACTCCGTATCGACTTTATCTGATGAACGCACCTTTCGTACGTAGGCGAACTGAGCCGCAAACATTACTTCGCCGGGTAGTATTTGGTCAGTTCTGAAGCGGACGAACGTATACAGGTAGATTTGCGTTTCCAACGATGACTCAAGTATTTCGGTATTCCAAAACAGTCACTGCCAACCTCCGACATGTACTCGTGAATCACTTACACGCATAAATGTCAGGCATTCGACAAAACGGTCATTGCCTTTAAAGTCCACCTCACCGGGCTTTGAATCGTGAATAAGAAACAGCGAAACCATGTTCAGCATCTGTCAGTGAAAGTTGTCTTGCAGCCCTCAAACCCCAGAAAATACCATAGTCCTCAATATTTAGATCTTAAATCGTCTTCTTAATCTACGAGGCCGCGATGTGTAGACTCGTCGCCGGCACAGGAAACTTTCAATGCGGCCATCTCGATGCCTTCTGGCAGCTGGAACAGTGTGACTTTGGACAAGGAGCAAATCAACCGTGTGCGAGAAACAACACGCCACGAGCATGGCAAAATGGAGTATCAGAGACGGAAGGGGTCTGTCGGATATGTGAAAGACAACGGAACAACAGAGGAGGAGTTGGTGGCGGCGCGGGCCAGAGAACACGGAGGTATAGGGAACGAAATCGCTAGCAGGATGAGCAATCATGATGGGGCCAACACGAAAGAAATCGAGAATGTCTTGACCTAGAAGAGCCAGCAGTCCAATAATTCAGGAACTTTGCCATCGATGATTGCTTGGAGATGGCGAATCATAAGGGTCATTTTGCGATGTGCTTTGCGATGCATCGTGAAGTCACGACGACGGTGAAGCATCTCGTCCGAAGACAAATAAACGCCAGTGGCGCGTCGGAAGCTGGCTCGATGAGGCAGGTGCTGGGGCTTGCGTCAACGGGGCGCCTCCGGCGTGGCTTACAAGCGACGTGGTACGAGAGGGGCATATGCTGTGGGCGCACAAGAGCGGGTTCGGAGTCATCCGGATCTTCCTCCGGAGACCGCGTCACGTTGACTCAGCCTCGGAGATCTGGAACACATGTCTTTAGTCTCGATGAGCAAGTAACGAAGGATGGAATATTTGGAAAGGTCCGATGTCGAAATCGATGATGCCTCGGCATGTCCGGATCGTGTGACGGTGAAGTGACAATATCCGTAATGAGGCCGCAGAGATACGCTGGGGTGAAGCTCGGCGATCTAGATGCTGCCATCGATGGTTGTTGGGTACTTTCCAAGGCACTTTGGGCTCGACAGGTTCGCGGCGGCAAACTCGGGAAGGGATCATCGCGAAGGGAAGGTCAAGAAGCTTGGTGTTCCCAGTGGCTTGTCTTGGCAAGAGGAATCTTGCAGCAGCGCTTCGCAGGAGGCGGGTGCTGAAGAACCCTGGGGAGATGGGGAGCCAAGCCTTTTGAAATCCACGAATGCCGGAAGTTCCTGGAGGGGTGATCCAGGGGTGGTGACTTCTCATGACAGGTCCATGTCATGAGGCTAGACCGTCTGGAAGGCTTGAAGCAAAAGTACCACATGCCACCATTGCTGAGAGGTAAAGCGTCATCGGCGCCGAGAGAATGGGAGTGCCACCTTCCAGAAACGCTCCTTCTACGTTGATGTCACCACATTATGCATAGTACAGGTGCGTATTAGAGCCTCACCTTGATGGGCACCTCCCTCTTTGGGCGGCTGAAGGCATCGCGGGGCAGCCAGAGAACAGGGCAGCATGTTGGGCAAGAGGAAGGCTTCACGTCAGGGACCTATCAAAGATCGGACGCTGTTGCATATGGGCCACGCACCTGAATTAGAGGTTGTGCGGCTCGACTATTCCGGTAACGGTGCCGTTGTTACCGCTTAAACTATTGGAAGAATGCATGAGAACTGCTCTGGACCTGGTGCAGATCATGAAAACCACGGCTGTTTCCCGTTCAGCTCTATACTGAGGCGATTGCTGGACTACTATTGCACCTTTCCTACATGGCGAAAACAGTTACAAAATGTTGTTTCTACCAGAACGTTCACAGCACACCCCACGCCAAGCAGAATCGCGGCAGCGGCGCGGACCTTAGCAGCCGCTCAAGGAATAGCTCCGACAGAGACAGGGATATTTCAAGAATTGGCGGAGCTGTACGGCATTTCACTCGCTGTTCGTGACCGAACGTGGCTTGCATCTATTCTTCCACTTTGTGCCACATTGCGTGCGTAGCGTGAGACGTTTCTGGAAGGACGATAGCAAAGGGTATCCCAAGCGAGAAAGTAAGCTTAAGCTTGGAGCTCTGGACATGTTACATTGGTGGATGTTGCCAGGCCGGAAATGAGGACAGGAACACCTTGAAATGAAGCTGGTGAAATTGAAGCTCGTCTGGATTGGCTACCGTCGACCCCGCCTATTCAGCCGTTGTGAGTGGCTACTTCAACTGTAGTCAGCATCGCTAAAGCGGCCAGTCCCACTATCTTATCACGTTATCGGAAAGCTCAGGCCACAAAGTGCTCCGCTCGGATCCCGCGCCCCCACTTGCCGACGGAAAAAAGGCGAACAGCGGGGCCCGAGGTGAGGCAATCCAAATTCATCATCTCATCCCCCTGGTTCTGTTGACGATTCACATGTGCTTCGTGGCTGAATCCCAGCGTTCTGTCACTGGGATTTGGGGCTTGGGCGATGATCTGGTGGCGTACGTTATCTCCAAAGGAGACTGATCCAACAAAATGGTGGTTAAACATGTCTCGGCAACCCTATTCCAACATAATGAAAGTGGCTGCTGACTGCGTACAGCGTACAGACGTTGGCAGGAATCTTGCTCAGGAACCAGGGGTCGGGCGCTGATGGCGTCCACTGAGCATTCAGAGCCACCGAGCAGAACAAAACAACATCAAATGGCATTAGCAACACAACTAGGAACCAGGCCTGGACCTGATCGCTCTCCAGCACAGACCAGCAGCTGCCGAGATCTCTCGTGGCCCAGTCGCCTTATCGTGATTGGCAGCGGGGTAGGAAAGAAGGATGGAGCTGGGAAGCTCTTTGGTGGTGAGGGGAGGCCAGCTGCGGCCCCCATTGCGTGAGAGCTCCATCCCATCAGGGATCTACCGGCCTGCTTCCCCTTTCTCCCTTCCACATGAGCTTGACCGTTCGTCTCTTCCAACCACCTGAACAGACTTCGCCGGGGTTTGCTTGATTTGCGCGCATTTGCACTTTTTACAGCTCTTGCAGACGGCCTATCATCATCGCAAGCTGAACTGCACATGAGCAACAATCAAGAAAGCTGACTGACGAGCAGGCATTCTTATCTGGGTCCCTTTGCGTCACATCATTACGAAATACATCCCTCCGGCAGCGGACCTCAATCCTACGGGATGTAGCTTTCAGTTGTTGCCCACCGCCTTACCTCTGGCGCCTGACACCAACAGACCGATGCCTCCATGTAACGGTCCCCGCGTCCTGACTCCGACAGCACGACTCCTTCCCTCACCTTCGTGTGCCATCGCGTCACTTCAGTCATCCACAATAGCCATCACGAATCATTCGCCATTTGACGTCTGGCCCTCACCATCGTTTCCTGGATCCATTTGAGCTCCAAAAAGCCCCCAATACCCCAGAGCTTTACATACCCCTCCGATCACCGACTGCCACCTAGCACGGCCAATCTCCGAAAAGGGAAGGCGAGATATCTCACTTGGGGTTACATCGTGTAGACGCACGAGGATCAACCCCCCATCCGACGAACCACAGCTGACTACTGCCTTCGGTATCGTGCACCACATATCCGCAAGACACCCGAACGTAAACCCGAACGCCTTCCGAAGGCAACTTGAGCACAATGGCGGAGCCAGATCTGGCGGGGGCCTAAGAGTCTGCGAGGTTTATTTGGAAGTTGACGCTGCGGTCAACTTGGAAATACCCGCCGACCCTCAATTACCCAGTCACAACTTGCTATACCCCATCTTCATGTCTCTCGCGGAAGAGGGTCGTCGGTCCTCGGCCAGGCAACAGGGGTTGGGACAACAGAGCGGTCACCTAACGGATCCTCTATTTTATGCATAATCTAGCCTTGGCACTGCCGTTCCGCTCATGGTACTGGTCTCAGAGGCAAACTGCTAATGCTCAATAGTCTCTTGCTCAGCGCTTGTTATTGGCGGAATCGCCCCCTGTCACCTTTGGCAGGCCGCTCTCAGAGGCTAGAAATGCTCCTGATTGGGATAGGTCTATCAACTGCCGGTGTTGTCGCCGCGAAATACCCGTGAGCAACTTTACACGCTCTGCCAGACATGAGTCCTCTGTCCGACCGCCAACATGTCGCATTTTCGATATCCGCAGACTGAGCTTGTTTGCGTTCTTTCTGTCGGTCTCGAAGGCTCAATGCAACTCACTGGCTGCACGCCTCATGTGACGGCGCAACGCTCTGAGCCGCCAGCCCGGCTTGTCTGCTGCCCAACCTCGACCTCACGCGCGAGCATTTGATAGCTCGGTTGCAATGCCAAGTCCGACCTACATAACCTCCTCCTCGCCTACTGCTGCATCAGCAACATCATTGTCAATCAACTTCCTCATTTTGACGTCGTCGCACAAGCTTTCTGGGATGGCCGATTCATGTCGCCACATGGCGCCATTTGTACTCTCCTTCCCCTTCTTGCATCGTCTTATCGATTTGTCTCGTTCGCTGCAACCAACATGCCGCCTTCGGCTGCATATTCCAAGTTGAACGGTGTTCACCATGGCTTGGACCCTGTGGAAGTGGCTGGACGTCGACCGGGGTGCAGCTTGGTACGTCCAGCTTCTCGAAGGAAGCCTCGCGGCTTGGCCGCATACACGGCGGTGCCACACCATCGACCGCCTGGATGACCTAAGTCCTTCCATGCCACTGAGATGCGGAAGACCTCGATATCAGAGAGCTCCATCACAGGGATTCAAAAGTATATAACATTCACGTAAAGCCCACGATGAACGACTTTTCTTTTCCTCACCACGCTCACCTCTTCTCTGAGATTCCCAACTCCAATCCCAGCATCTCGGTCAATCCCTCATCATGGTCGGCTTCAAGCGCTTTGCTATCCTCGCGGCTGCGGCCTGCGGCTTCGCTGCTCCCGTCGAGAAGCCCTCTGAGTTCTCGGTCCAGACCGTTCCCAACGGCTGGATCGTCACCCTCAAGGAGGGCGTCTCTGCTCGCGACCTTGACGGCCACTTGGACTGGGTCAACCAGCTCCAGAGCCGCAACCTCGACAAGCGTGCCTTTGCTGGCATCGAGCGCAACTACTCCTTCAACAAGTTCCACGGCTACTCCGGAAAGTTCGACGATGCCACCATTGAGGAGATCAAGAAGAACCCCGACGTAAGCTTAAACGAAGCCAAGCAAGCTTAAACTCCATGCTAACATCTGATAGGTCGTTGCCGTTGAGCGTGACCAGATCTGGACTCTCTTCGCCATCGTGAGCCAGACCGGTGCTCCTTGGGGCCTGGGTACCATTTCCCACAAGACCTCCGGTTCTACCACCTACGTCTACGACAACACCGCCGGCACTGGCACCTACGCCTACGTTGTCGACTCCGGCATCAACACTGCCCACACCAACTTCGGTGGCCGTGCTACTCTCGGCTACAACGCCGCCGGCGGTGCCCACACCGACACCCTAGGCCACGGCACTCACGTCGCCGGAACCATCGGCTCCACCACCTACGGCGTCGCTAAGCTCACCACCCTGGTCTCCGTCAAGGTCTTCGTCGGCAACTCTGCCTCCACCTCCGTCATTCTCGCCGGTTACAACTGGGCCGTGAACGACATCACCACCAACGGCCGTGCCGGCAAGTCCGTCATCAACATGTCTCTCGGCGGTCCCTCTTCCACCGCCTGGACCACTGCCATCAACTCCGCCTACAACGCCGGTGTCACCACCGTCGTTGCCGCCGGTAACGACGCCCAGAACGCCGCCAACGTCTCCCCTGCCAACGCCGCCAACGCCATCACCGTCGGTGCCATCACCAGCACCTGGGCCATCGCCTCCTACTCCAACTACGGCACCTCCCTGGACGTCTTCGCCCCCGGCTCTTCCATCCTCTCCACCTGGATCGGCTCCACCACCGCCACCAACACCATCTCCGGTACCTCCATGGCCTCCCCCCACGTCGCCGGCCTCGTCAACTACCTCCAGTCCGTCGAGGGCCTGTCCACCCCCGCCTCGATCGTTGCTCGCATCAAGGCGCTGGCCACCCCCAACAAGATCACCGGCACCCTCAACAGCTCCCCCAACCTGATTGCCTACAACGGCAACGGCGCCTAAGCGTCTCGCCTGGGTCCCTCGTCAAGAGGCATAGACCGGGGGATGCCGCGGGGCTGAGGTACATGACGAGAAGACGTTCCGTGGTACACAGACTGCCCTGCCGGCAGTTCCCAAAGGTGTCAGCTCGCTCTGCTTTTCAGTTTGCATATGAAGGAGTTGGGATCCCCTCTCATTGAAGAATGAGTGAGCGCGCTGGCCTTTTTTCATATTTGATGACGATGGAAATGAATTGTTTTGAGACTTTCAGACTCTCGACCTTATTGGGTTTCGGAGGTTTCCCATTTGCTGAGATTTGGCTGGGGACGTGCTTGATAGGAATAATAAACTTGATGCATCAGACCTGTCGTTGCAGTGACCAATGCTTGGGTGATGATCCCTTCTACATGGGAGGTTAATTAAATCGACTGCGAGATTGACAGCGAGCCAAGATGTCCCAGACCCAAGGTTGGGGAGATCGGATGGTGCCTTCTCGGCGTGGTGGGGAGTTGTATCCATTACTATGGCAAATCTTGGCGATCTGCTGATCGCCTCAGATACGTCTTGGCGGTACGTTCTGGCCTGCAGCTTATTTGTCGAGCTTTTGCAGTGTGAATTGGCTCTCGCGAATCAGAAGTGGTGAGTTTCTCCTTGTGAAAGACTCTGTCCGGGAATGTCTCTATGTACTGCGCAATTGCGAGTCCAAGTTTCAAGCCTCCATTGTGTAAGGTTCTATGATTGAGAATGGGTCAATCTTTGGAAGATAAAGTGTTGAGAAGAGGTTGAAATGATTCAAGAGCTGTCCGAGCTATATTATCAAGTCAACTTTGAAAACTACGGAACGACCCTCCCCCGAGAGGCATATGAGGCGATGGGCTTGCTGTCGCTGAGTGTGGCAGTGAATCTGTCACTGGCACAAAAGGGGCCGGTCCCTTCGCGCAAGAAGGCTCAGTTCTTCGTCATCCGGGCTCAAGAGCTAAAGGCGGAGCTCAACCGGCTCAAGAACGATCTTGACCCCGTGCTCACCAAGAAACCACTTGATCATGGCCTTATAGAAGACGCATTGGAGCGACTGGACGAAATCATTGTTGACAAAACGGGCTCATGATCAGGTTTCTTGTACGAGGACCTGATCCAGGACAGCTTGTCGTTTCTCGACAAGCAGTACGATAGCGCCAAGGCCAATGGTGAAACCGACTGGACAGCGCTTCCTCTCCTACCACAGGAGCTTTCTGAGGAAATGGTCGAGGGTCGCAAGCAGAAGAACAACGCCAGCCCATCCAAGAGGTCTCATCTAGACATCCACTCTAGTGCGAGGGAGCCCATGCCCGCAGTACTACCCACCAAAGTGGAATATGAGTTGACGGCTGAGACGTTCAATAATTTAATCGGTGCGTCCGAGTCACGGGAAGCGGTGAGATGGGTTGCTTTTAACCTGGCGCTGGAGGAACTGGAATCCAGGGTGTTCCGTAGAGCAGACGGAATGAACCATGCGTTTGACTCGGACAACCTTCCGTGCAAGCTTCGTATGGCCAACTTCGGTTGTAAGCTTCTTGTGGTCTCTCCGCCTTACACGGTTAAATTCCAAGGAGATTCAGCTGTTGTACATGGTAAACGGCTCTACAAGGCCTACGGATGGACTGAGGACACGTTTGAGGAAGAGGATGAAACCTAGAGGGGAACATACTCTGAATCCGACTCGGAGATTGAGGACTGAGGTCTCGGCGGTACGTAGTCAAGCAGTGTGATTAGTGTTCAATATTATTTTGTAATTTTTTGATTGTTGCGCGGGCGTTTCGCGTTGACGTGAAAACAGGCCGCACCCGCGTTTCCTGACATCAGAATCCTCGTCTCAGGCATGAAGAACTTAGAAGGTTTCACCTTCGGCCGCGGCGAGCCACGCAGATTCCAGTTGACTGCCGAGCGCGGCGACTACTCATGGTCCACGCTCCTACACGAGACCGCTCCCGATAATCTCATCAACGGCCTGACTAAGTCGTCCGTTCACAGCCTGGAACATCTTGAACTCGGCCTCTTCGAGACGAAGTTCTGGGAGTGCATTTGGCACGCGAATCCCTCTGGAATTGAGGCCGAAAACCTCCGGGGGATTAGAGCAGCCACCATAACCACCCTGCATTCCTTCAAAAGTGCAGCCAACCCTTCCCATGACGGAAGAGGAGGTTGCTTCTAGTGACTTTAGCGAGCAACGCGACAGGCTGCGGCCAGAGTATGAGGTTGGTTTCTTTACCGATTACTCAGAGGAAGACGACGATCTTCCAATGATAGTTCCTTTACCTGACGGAGGAGAGCTTCACCAGGACATCGGAGAGAGGGGGCGAGCGTGAGGACGACACCAGACCTAAGCAGAATGAGAATCCAAATGAGTTGGACTGAGAGATTTTCGTCGACTTTCTGGCTTGGAATGTGGGCTCATCCTTGTCAAATGATGAGGAAAGCGAAATAATTATGAACGTTTGGACCGAAAAACTAGTAATTGGAGGCTCGCCAGCCAATATGTCGTTAGCTCTCACAAAGCTTGTACTGTACCCATTCAACCAGATAGCTTTTGTCGGAGCCAATCGTTATATCAGCGTTTCTACCGCCATGCCCATCTGCGTTCGCATCTCAATCTCTTCTTGGTTGTCGAAGAGCTATATGGTGTACCACATCTATGTTAATAGTTCTTGCTCGATGGAATATTGACAAGGGCTGAGTAAAGTCGAATTCTGTTTGCCGTGAAAATATGTCTCGCTCAGAGCTGATGGCGCAATTGATGTGAAGGAAGATATGGCAATGAGTCTGGCTGGCCATGAGTTGAGTGGAATTTACTGTTTTACTGTTGTGCAGGGACTTACATCAGTGAAAACTCCGTCTCAGCTCTGAAGCACTGTGCTTCTAAGAGGTTGCTTGATAGCAAATGAAGTAGCGTTGTATTTAGAAACACCTGGTGTCTGACCCTGTGGTTACTATCGACCTTTGCAAGTGTGACTAAGAGACAACGTCTCACAGTTTCAACTTAATAAAGCCAGCTGAATGCCAGGCGGCTTGTCTGTGATGGTGTTCTGTGCGAAGACAGGACGTCTGATCACACAACACTCTTGAGTCTTGAGATCTATCCCGTCGAATGAGTCTCAGTGGAACGCGGCGATCCTTCGTGTTTACAAGCCAGGAGCACAGTACAATGCTCCAAATCATGACATCATTCAACCATGGTTGGCCGTGACCAGACTCAACGCGGGGTAGGTGTAAAAGAATATCACTGTCCCATAAGGTCGTATACGTAATTCCGTTCCTAGGCGTTTTATCAAACGGGACTTGAAAACGTTGCCATCACCTAAAAAACCAATCACTCATTTCGGGAGCATTTTCCCCGTCATGAGCGTCGACGTTGCCCTCCAATCATACTTGCGACTCGGCCTTCGATTCCAATCCCTGGGAACGTGTTAAGCCTTGGAGGTAACTCAATCCATCTTAAGCGATGTGCGAGGGTACATATTCTCCGCACAGCCTGGCTGGTTTGCATAACTTTGCTGTTTAATAATCAGGAGCGTGGCCAGACTCTGACATGAGTTATAATTAAACCTGCGTCCATGTGTGTTCGCTCCGAACTAACAACTAAGATCCACGGAAATGGTCTTGGCATCTGACATGCCTCGAGGATCACCGAGTCTGGGGGCAGGAAGTTGGACTTGGATGGCACCCCACAGGCCACAGGCTGTTCAGCGGGCAAACAACACACGTGTAGATGAAGAGAGGGGGGG
>JABGLZ010000627.1:0-31295 GCA_014705045.1 Colletotrichum theobromicola | reverse complement strand
CAGGCCTCGAGGATTGTTTATTTGACACTTGGAAATAGCTTCAATTGGTTGCTTTATTTGTATGTTGGTTTGATAGATTGGCTTTGGCGGCTGCGCTGGGCACGAGCACAGTCTCACGCAGCTATCTCTATGAACTGTGATAATGACCACCCGCACCTTAATGCACTACCTGCGCTGGAGGTGGACCACGCTTTGACAAGAGAAAAGCGGGCGGGAAGACTACAGAGACGATCACCAACTACACCAGAAGTTGCTTCACCTCGCCTCAACCACTCTTCAGGGGAGCCTAGTACCCAAAGGTCCGGACAAGGTCCCCTCTCTCCCGTCGCCACCACAGCAGATCCATCCTCAACCACATGTCACACCCGTGGTTTTTCTGCAGAATATGTGCTGCGGATGAGTGATACCGTCCAGGCTCTCATAGGGAGTGGCGTTGAACTGTCTGGCAGTCAAGGGGGTTTAGACATGCTTCAGTTGTTCCTTAGGTTCGTCAGAGATTATGCCACGAGGCTTCCACATAACGCAACAACCAAGGGAAATAGCGAGTTCAACGACGTGATGAATCCAGAACACGCATTAAAGTCAACTGCTCGGTTGCCAAGCTTAGAAACAGTTAATAAAAACGAAAGCTCAGACGGCAACTCTGGAGACGATAGCGACAGCAACAGCGACAGCGTAAGTATTGGTTCAGACCACAGTGCCGCCCCGGATATTCCCGAGAAAAAGGGTAAAAGGCCTCAGCGTCGCCGTTGGACGTCTTTGGACGAATTACGTCTCCGCGCGTGGGTTCAAGAGGGAAAGGAGTGGCCATGGATTGCTCGTAAATTGCAGCGAAGCGAGCAGGCTATCAATCAACACTGGGCGATCATGGGTAAGCAGGATACGCAGACGGCAAGGATGTAAATAAACAGCACTTTTACAAAGGCATTGTTATGTATCTTAGATGATGAATACTTCTCTCATTCTCTCATTCTAGTTTTACCACACCTTAATCTCAGCTGTAGTTGTTCGTTTTGAGTGTTACGGGCGGGGGCAGGGTTATTGAGAAGTCGCCCTCCATTTGAAGTTGCGTCCTTGTATTAATATCTGGTTGCCTTTTCTCCTAGCCCTTCCACCACAATATATATCATCGCTCAACCCCCCTGCTTCTTCTGAGTCACATCTTTGTCTGCGTGGGCAATGCGACCTTTTTTCTCTTCTGTTGGTGCCGCCATAATCTCACGGCAAGCTGGCGCTGCAGCTCCTTATTGCGGGCTGATCTGTCGGATTTGCGCCTCTTTAGGTGAGGCTAAGCAGGTCGGTCGTATGATTATTTCATAGACCAGCAAGTGCTGGTGCGGGCTATTTGGCGGGATGATGGACGCAGCGAGAGGGATGAAGCGATTGTGATCAGTGATGCTGTTGATAAGGGACCGGTGCATCTGAGAAATCACTAACTCAAGCCACCCACTTTTCGGCTTCCCTCTCTGGAATCATTTAGATGGAGCTGAGGCGGCTCTTTTTGTGATGCCTTCGCCAACCCAAAGTGGTGGGCACCGTTCCGATAAACGGACTGCATGGAACATAATCTAGCCGATTAACTCCGTTTCAGACGGTGGATGTGCCGTCAGACGCTGGAAGGCTAGTCTTGCTCCTGGGCGTGATTCTAAAAAGAATACTATAACCTCAGGCATTTACTTTACTGCCTGGGCGCTTCCAGCTGAATCCCATCTTCGCCAAGTGATAGGCTGTTGCGAGGCGGGCTTACGCCTGCCGGCGTCGAAACCCGCCTTACGTAAGTCAGCCTGCTACTTTCCTAGCCGTAGGGAAAAGGTCAGATAAGCCTATCCGAGTATGGAGATGTCAGGCATAAGGATTGCATATCCAGGGTATGCATATAACACCTATATTCCGAATATTCCGATGTCGGATTCCAGCAAGAACACACCGACTTTTCTTTCTATCATCATCATTATCATCATCATTATGGATTGATCAATGTATACACTCATTCAATTATCCTCCATGTTGACTGACGAGCAGAACCCACTCTGCCACAACTACCCTGTCCCAGCATCTTAAATGTTAGCATAGTACTTGCGGGGCTTAGTAATATGGAAGGCCCCGTGAGAACCGCACTAACAATTCAAGATGCCGGCACAGATGCAGACACGTCTCGATGTGGTGAACGTGGAGAATGATTCAACGTTTGTCACTATTGCAAGGAGATGCAGTCAATCGAGCGACAACACCGTCACAAGTGGCAAACGGACGACTATAACGACTAGCGCAAACAGTCCTCGAACATGCAGTCCGTTGTCAGGATCAAGGTGCGGCTTGTCTGTAGTCAAGATACCGGGTGGGTTTCAGGGATGACGTGTGGAAAGAAGTTAACCAATACTTACCTTTGGATTGTTGTGGGGGAGGCACCCATACCGGCCGTGGAGAGACAACTTCCGAATGCTAGTTGGACGGTGAAATGGGCTTCTTGGAACTTGGAAGAGTGGGACATATGCAAGGGAACCAGATGTAGATCTGCAGTTTGGCGGCCTTGATGAAGTTGGGTTATTTGTTGCTGCGGAAAACCAGCGTTGGGCGGTGCCGTCCACCGGCTGAGTGCCTGCAGGATGATCCATTCCTCGCTCAGACGCAGATGGCGGTGTCGCAACGTTTGTCGGGATAGCCCCAGAAACAATGGGCTCGGATTCTGGCTGTCCGCTGACATCCCCAACAGCGGGTGATGGGCCATCCCGAGCGCCATCATCGCGCGTCTCTGGGACGATGATACACTGCCGCTTTGGTTCAGGGCCTGGAGTGTCGTTTCCTCGCTTTCGAGAATTCCCCTTGATACCTCGTATCTCTATAAGCCTCGTCAGTGCTGGATGCCTCATGTGTTATTCAAACGCACCACAGTAGAACTCCAACCCCAGTTCGGGGCTCGATGTGCTCCATTCCCGGAGACAATCCGACCACGACGACGGAAGCTTCTCGTCTTTCAACGACTCCTTGGCCTTCTCAAAGAGAGATGCGTCCCGGACGAGGGCTAATACGTCTTGTTTCGAGAGATAATGTGCAAGATTGGCAAACACCGATATGGAGACGACGCCGTCCCCCAAATCAACTTCCCGGTCTTTCGCGTAACGATACGGAAGGAGGTCGCTACAGATTCGGCTCGGTCGTCTCTTCTCTCCACGGCGTCTAGATTCCAGGAGGGCGCTAACATCTTCTGCTCTGTTCTGAGGAGGCAGCTCTCTCAATTGAGCAAGGAGCTCCCTGCGTTTCGTCTTGGTGTCTACTGCCATTGGGGCGTGACACTTGGCGATATTGGTGGTGACTGTCAACCAAGATAGACCGATGTGAGGATGTTGGAAGATGGATGGAAAAGAACGGCGGGGTCAAAATGGGAGCGAGGTCATACTTCAAGCGGCGTTATTGTTCCGTCAAGGTGTGCGACAATGCTGCAGACGATGAGGGACAGAATTGCCCTATATAATGTGGAACTGACGGGCAGGAACCCGCAACACTGCTGCCTGGGACTGAGGATAGTACCCTATACATGACACGTCGTGTCCGCCTTGGCCGAAAGGTGGATTGCTACTCGATCTAGCCCTGGCCGCATCTGCTGTCCACTCCTGTACGTTGGTCACGTTGCATCTGTCCCTGCGATGCAGAGACAGGATGGGCCGAGACGCGAGGAGACCATTTTGCCAATGAAGCAGGGGTCGCCAAGCCACCCTGGCGAAACAGACTCGCAGTCGCGCCATATGTGCATGAACCAGGAGAGGTGTTGCCGGTCTAAAGCCAAACGATGGTCGGCATGTCCAAAGTCCCTGTGCATCACATCCCGGGCATTGCGGCTAGTAGGCTTGGCTGTTCGTGACGTGTAGAATGGTGGCCGCATGCAATGTCAGTGGCTAGGTCAACTTCTGTTATAACTCTGAAGTCTCCGTGGTACGTGGTGTCGAGGTAAGTGAGGTTCTGCTTTGCTTGATTTTTGTGTGACAGTGCTCTCAATTCAACCAAGAGCTCTTTTCGCTTCGTCTTTCTGTCTAGTGCCATTAAAGCAGGAGTCGATCAGTGGCGTCAGCGATATTGATACCTTGGATGAAACGAAGGAAATGGTGTTGCCGCAGAGAGGTAATAACCTGGCGGGTCTCGCGCAGTAAAGACACAAAACAACGAGCGTAATTGTTGCAGAGAAGGCTGCGACTTTGCTGCAAGAAAATGGGCGTAATCTACACTTGATAGAATGAGGTTGTGACATAAGGCCTTGCGGCATAGCTCCCTAAAGAGTTACTTGTTCCGTGGCACGTCGTGGTCATCCATAAGGGCCGCGTCCGTCTTGGCTTGAGATGTATAGACGCCTCATGCACACCTATGCAACGACTCCGCGGCGAAGGAGCATGCGTGACCAGACTTGCCGACCATGTGTCGACCAACACAACTTAATCCCCAACCAACGGTTGTATTGACGGGTCAGATGCAATGCGACCGATATGCAAAAGGACCATCACATGAGCGGCTAGATGAGACCTTGGCCAGGGAGGTGCGTCGCAGGGCCTCTTAGAGTTAGAAAGCATGGGTCGTTGTCCGATGATCTCTGGTTCGCAGCATCTCCGTTCTGCTCTCCAGCACGCCCTCTCCTTGGCAGGTATCCCAACACGAACCCTGACACCGGTGCCGATAGGAGGTGCGAAGAACCTAGCACATCTCGGGCTGAAGCTGGTAGTCGCTGGCAGGCAGTTGGTCAGGTACTTAGGCGAAGGCAATGTTTCCAAAAGGGGCAAAGACAGCAAATGCAATTTGGGTTGATAGATACAGCACCATGGCGAGTAACAGTACTAATGGGGTCTTGACCCTCGAATGCTTTTCCACGCCGCCCTCAAACGCATCCTAATTTGGTAAGCCTGCGTTCTGATCCAATTCGGTTTGCGAGAATAATGGGTGTTTGTCGGATGCTGTGTCGTCTGTTCCCGCACACTTTCGAACATTTCCTGGCGACACTCTTCTCCTGCCTGGCGTCAGTAACTGGAAACCATACACTCGAAATCAAAACACCTACGGAACGCCTACAATTCAAGGAGAATCTCAAGCTCTGTCGCCGTGTACGCCATGCTGAATTAGCTGAGGTGTTGTTGCCCGTCTCTCACAAGGTTAGAATATGGACAGAGAAGGGACAAACAAAAGAGGGACGGCCTGACTTATATACCCAAGTTGATTGCTTTTTTTGGTGGTTATGTGTACAATAAGGAGTGACATTTAAACCAAAGCAAAAAGGAGTGTAGATACAGTACATATGTCTCCCCAAATTCAATCACTATGGACCCAAGAATCACCCCTTCTCAGTGCTCCACCCTTTCTACTCTTCGCTACCCATCCTGCCGCATCGGCCAAAGCGCTTGACGGAGAGCCCCTATTTGCGAGGAGGAACGAAAGAATGTCAGCAGGGCTGAATTCCAGCTCCGGTACGACACCTGCAAACTGAACTGCCAGCTGCCGAACTTCCTCGTTACTCTTCTCTCGACTCCCTAGATCAGGCAGCTCCTCTTCTGACTGTTCGAAAACAGTGCAGAATAGCTTTCTGACCACCTCGGTGTCGGCGAGTTGGAACTCGATTTTCTTGTCGACGCGGCCAGGTCGGATAAGGGCATCATCCAGGTGCTCTATGTGGTTTGTTGTCATGATGAGGACGCGTCCCTCCTGGGAGGCTACGCCGTCGAGGACGTTGAGGAGTCCAGACAGGGAGAGAGTCCCGGGTGGCTTTGATGAGCTTCGTGATACTTCTGATCCCGAGTCAGACTCATCTGCGTCGGTGTCTCGAGACTGTGTTGTGCCAACTGCGTCGACATCCTCGAGCAGGACGACGCAGCGTTGCGGAAGCTCAGCGAACAAGGCGCTCAGGCGCCCGTCGTTAATTCCGGCAAGGCTGAGGACGTAGATGTCCAGTCCGAAGCAGCCTGCGACAGACATGCTGAGACTGGACTTCCCGGTGCCAGTTCGGCCGTACAGCAGGTAGCCCCTCCGATATGGCAGACCGCGATTAGTGTACCACGAACGAGCTGCAGGATCGAGAAAGGAGCAGATGTCCTTGAGAAGCATCTGCTTTATCTTTTCGTTCATAATAACGGTCTCTATCGGTCTGACGTCTCGGGTAATGGTTCTTTTCCAGCCGTTATTATGGTGCTCAAAGATTGATGTTTTGCCCTTAGAGAGCCTCAAGTAATCAAGGCGGCACTCCTCCATAAGATCTCGTAGGATCTGTGAAGAAAGCCCAAGACAAGAAACTGTCATCGTTTTGTACGGGAACAAGGCTGATTTGTTTTCCGTGTATTTCAAAGTGAGAAGGCGACCTTTGTACCAGAATAACCGTCGTCCCCAAGGCGTAAACCGAAGAGGTTTCTCGGCCGCAACGTTGGAGTTCGGGTTCGTCAGGAGTTTTCGTTTACTGTCCACGCTGGAAAGCAGGGAGCTAGCATCTCTGGAGAAATCCTGGGAGGAGACCCATAAGTGAAGCATATCATGCGCCTCGTCTGGATCGCGGACTTCAATCTTCGAAGCTGCGGATGTTAAAACCTTATCAGAGAATTGAGGAAGAAGAGTTACCAACTGAAATAAGTGTCCACGAATCCTCCAATGGTCCGACTCAGGAACTTGCCACAGACCACCACCAGCCCACAGATGCACAACAGGCCGGCATAGCTGTCCAGGTTTCCGTTGAGAAGCTGATGGAGCGCCGCCGTGACGCCGGTGAAGCCGGGGAAGAAGATGTCCATGATGGAGACATGGTGTGACATCGAGTGGCTCGGAGATTGCATGGTGGAAGAATGTTCTGTGGATTATTTCTGGTAATGTTGACAACACCACTTGCAGAAGTTTGAACGCGGAACGTCGACAGATTTCAGACATTCACACCAGCACTGACACGGGCCGGGCATGATTGGAACGATAGAGCTTTCAAGGGAAGAGGGGGCATGGCAGAGGTTTTAAACTCATAGGAGCGTGGCAGAATAACTGACATGGTTCCTTAATGCCGGTCCAGGTTGGTGATGGAGACCATCCTGCCGCGCCTCTAAAGATTTAGTCGTATACGCTGTAAGGCGTGGGTTCTAAGGTAAAGGAACGACGAGTTTCTTTGCACAATCTCTGCATACATGCCGTTGTAATTCCCACATGCAACGGTCATTGCAGTGGGCTCGTTTACACGAAGTAACGAACGATAGACTGACATTTCGAAGGTAAGGCCTCAGCCTCAGCCTACCCTCGATTCAATCAATACAGTCTTCTTAACCAGCGTCAACCCGATTTGGCAGGCTTTGGATTTGGTGTGAACTATATACACCGTTTAGATCCACCTTGTTTCTGCCCGTAGTAGACACCATCCCGTGAACAGCCCAGTTAGGTTTGCTGCAGCTCCCATTTACGTGGCAATGCCTGGCGTCTCATTAGGAGGGTGGGTGGATATGCGGGGGATAGAAAAAAATGACACATTTTCCCACGGCATTATGTCCCCGAGTGGAGGGTTTTTCTACTATCAAAACCAACGTGGGGTTGTTGGATTAGGTGTGCTCTCCCGGCGAACATGGGTGGTTTGCGGCTTCGGGCTGTCCTCCGAAAGGGAAAGGCCCAGAGGAGACCACACATAACCGTCCCAACCCACCCCTACGGGGTGGGAGGAACCGTCCGAAATACATCTACACATACCCCCTCCAAAGGACTGCAGATACGTGCACCCTATCACGTTTCTGCTTCCTGCTTCCCTTAGCATCTCTCACCAATATCTCAAGGTGTGCGTTGGCCGCCAGTGACCCTGTCAT
The DNA here is from genome assembly GCA_014705045.1 of Colletotrichum theobromicola. Taxonomy (NCBI): domain Eukaryota; kingdom Fungi; phylum Ascomycota; class Sordariomycetes; order Glomerellales; family Glomerellaceae; genus Colletotrichum; species Colletotrichum theobromicola. Next base: position 23,502 of record JABGLZ010000627.1, on the reverse strand, counting down.
CTTCGCAGCCCTATTGCTTCAACAGCGACGCAGCTGGGGCATAGGATGTCGGCAAGAGAGCTGGCGGGCCTTGATCCACTGGCTGGGCGCCGAAACGAAGCATGGCAGGCCAGGAACGACACATGGTACATACAGCAAGGGGCAAGAAAATACAAGGCCGAGCTACGGCTGCTGACTTGAACTTGTCAAAAGCTAATGTGCAGATTTCTACAAGCTTGCAGCAATCCTAGCGCCTCCTCCCTTGAGACCTCCTCGCCTTCTTTGCCAGTGCTGAGCCTGTCACTGAAGTATCTGGGGTAGTCTGGCGTTCGTTTGGAGTACCAGACTGGTGATCCCCTTCGGCAGAGGCTGGGATGGTATCAACGTCTGACTGCGAAAGGTGATGATTGCCAAACTCTTGGGAAAGGCCGGTTTCCGGAAGCTCTGGGACATCGAAATCCAAATCTGACGGCAACTGGTCGATGACTGAGCAAATCCTCTTGAAGTGCGTTGGCATCCAAACAGTGTAGACGTTCCTTGTGAATTGATACGCCGTCCACTTTTCCTTGCCGTCAAGCTCAGTAAAGTCGAATGTACGAATCGGGTAGCGGTAGTACTTCGTGTTTTTGCCATCTATCACGGGATAGTGACCGTAGATTCTGACAAGTCGATGATCGTGCGAAATGGAGAAGGCAAGAATTTGGCGGTCTATTTCCTTCTCGCGCTTCACAAGCCGAAACAGCTCGACGGTAGCTCTCACGGCAAGTGTCCCGCTATGGGTGTTCTGACGATCCGCAATGTCAAGAGCTGCTGCACCGCACTTGACTTCGCACGTCAAAAAGGGAAAGTGCATTAGATACGTCGCCATAAAGAACGACTGGTCCCCAGCAATGAAGTTGCCGATGAACGGTGAAAGCTTTTCGAGCTGGTCATCAGTGAACGCTTCCCGTCTGAATCCCACAGAGTAGTCGGGCTGGGGGCGGGTGCTGGTGAGCGGAATAGAGTTGTTCCATCCTTCGTTGACACTCTCGATCAGACAGTCAAGCTCGCTTGCGCCGTACGTAGCGAGGTTCTCTGCTGAGGGGACAATCAAAGGTGTGATGTCCCGAATCACCCTTGCTTCATTCTTGTCGGCGACCTTGCGGCAGGTCGCTTTGAACAGATCGTCACGAAATAGAGAGTCCTTCGGGATGGTTTGCTGAGAAGCCAGCAGGGTGGCATTCGTGGTTTTGCTTTCGTCTGCGATTCCTGACGGTGACTCGTCCATGAAGCTTCCCTTCGTCTCAAGCAGTGTCCTGTATCGTGGATCGCGGTATGGCGCAGTCTTCTCCTCCCTTGGCCGTTGGTCACTTGGGGTTACGGATGTAGCTGAGCCAGATCCTGATCGTTTCCGGCCAAGAGAAGATAAGGATTTCTTCCTTGCAAGGAGATGTTCCATGTCGGGTTGTTGATCAAAGTATCCTCGCGGCCAGCGTCCTTCTCTTGCCCAGTGCTCGATAGGACCAACTTCGTTGTTCGCTGTCTTGTCCGCCTCGTCTGGCACGAGCTTGTAATGGTAGGTAGACGTCCGTGGTTTCTTCGAGTTGCCAATATCTTTCAGATCGTCTTGGTCGTCGCGGGATCGCTTTCGATTCGTCGTCTGAGGGGCTGTATTCGGCTCGGGTGCTGGTGGCGCCGAGGTCGGAGAGGTCGGGGAGGACTCGCTTCGTCTTGTCTTCGTAGGAGGCGCCAGCGAGGCCTGTCGAATCTTCTTGCTCGGGTTTCGCCCTTTCTGGCTGATGTTCTTGCGTATCCTGCTCTGTTGTTTCTCTCCTGCTGACGATTAGCTGTTAATCAATGGGCGTCGCACACAACTAGTACCTTGGGGACGAGGAGTTGTGTTCTGCTGGGCGCGCTGATCGGCGCGTGCTTGAGCTCGAGTGCGTGCCATGGCGATGAAAACGAGCGCGAGGACGTTTGCTTTATGGATGAAGGAGGATGGAAATGATGAGAAGTGGATTAGCAGCGATTAAGAGGTCGGCGCGAAGTGTCATGCCTACGCCGCGTCAGAATTGTTGTCCGTGCAGAACTTGACTGGTCGGGGAGGTATCCGCTGTAGCAGACAAGGGTTGGCCCGGCGGCAAGGCTGGATCCACTGAGGGGTGGGCTCAGCCCCAACCTGGCTTCCACCGCTCGCTAACAGTTAACACCGACGTCCCGCTTGTATGACGAGTTTAGGATAATCACAGAAACCAAGTCTCCGAGACTCTCTATGAGCTTGTATGGTACGTCAAGTCATTTGCGATCGATGAACGAATGAGCACGGCCTAACCAGATGCAGCAGGAGTGGTGCGGGTACGGTGGTGAGTGGCAAACCAAATCCAGGATGCAGCTTTGCCGATTTCACCTTCGCGCTAGGGGTTGGAGAGAGACGGCAAAGAACGACGCAGGCGAACAGCGATGCAGTCGTTCCGATTCGACCGTCCCGATGCGAAGCATGTCACGCCCGCGGCGAGGCAATCCAATGCGAATAGGAGTCTATGCTACTTCAACGGGTCCTGGGCTTTCTGCCGTTCTCAAGCGCTCCGGCTGAGGCCGTTCCTCCATGAACAAACGGACAAAGGAGTCTGCTCGACCAGGTTATTCAGGGGCAAGATTGGCTGTCCAGCGCGAAAGGCGCTATGAAAGCTGAATCTGGATCCCGGTGGACATGGCGAGGCAGGGACAGGACAGCCGCGACGTCGTTGGATCTTCGGATGCTAATTATGATGCCGGGGCCGGCCAACAAGAGACATGGCCCGGCTAGCTCGCCATCGACTGTTTGCGCGCGATCAAGACCCGATGCCGGCCGAGGTCGACTGACTGGTACAATCAGGGTCGGTATGAGTCACCAAGCGGCCGATATGCCTCGTCAAGGACCCGGCTTCATCGGCTGGATGGCACCAACCAGGGACGGACGGGCGCGGTTAGGGCTTTGCGGCATCCATGAAGTGGCACTGGACCGGTATGCGTCAGAGGGATGAGAGAGATGGCTACCCGACATCACGCCATGGTCGGTTGGAAGGAAGTAATGCGGGGATGAAGAGCCGAGTTGCCATACATGAGCATCTTGGCAAACCTGACGAGCACCAGCGATGACTAGTGATACCAGGATAAGGGGCCTCGCGCTGTCCGCGGTTCTCGGGCATTCCGCCTAAGGTCGTATCTGACGAAGGAGGCATCCAGGTAAGTAAGTAGCTGATATACGAACCTGCATGGCCGGCCAGGGGTTATAGCCAGTCTTGCGCGGACTCGGTTTTATTGCGGGCGTGAACTGACTCCTGCCTTGCATGGTGAAGGAAAGGTTGTAGTTGGGTGTTGGTGTCGCCGACATGGGGAGGTGGGCGCTTGAGTTAACGCAATAATCTCCCTGCCATGCTACGTAGTGTTGGTTTGAGGTATCAACTGGTATAAGGGTGTATTGGTGGAAGTTGATACTCTGAGGATCATTGCTTGATTAATCTAGCTACGAGCGCTGGGCGCGCCTGGCTACAAGTGGTGTGGCCGGCCCCTTGCGTAAAGGCGGGATTCGGCGGCCCGGCCGACTTCCGTCTCGCATGATGGCAATGAAAGGAACTAATCACTAAGCGCTCCTTGCTACGCTCTACTGATCGTTCTTATACTATCGTTCTTCCGTTCTCAAGTGAGCCCCTGTTGTTCCCGTGATCCTGTCGGAAAGAATAGCACTATCGATAGTCAAAAGACGGAGCGTGCCATAACGCTCGACGAATTTAACGAAACCTTCCGTTAAATTTTCAATGTCATTCAATGTTATTCTAGCCCACCGAAAAAAGTTACATCTCCTAGAACGTAGACCTTGTATCCATTTCAGCTTCTCGTATCTGACATCTTGGCATCCCACTGAGCGATAAACTCTTTCATGAGAAACTTCGTGCAGTCGTGGAGCGTAACTGGGTCTTTCTGTGCTAAAAAAGTCAAAGCCAAATTTGGCGACTGGTGAGGCAGGTGAATCGATTTGAGGCCATTCTCTGCGCTTGGTTTATTAGCCCATGTGGTGATTGCATTGCGCAAACATGTCTTCATCAACATGGCGGGGATACGCTGCTCCCACTCCAAGACTTCCTCAAGTGTGGCCGTTGCGAGAAATCTAGCCAACGGGACCGTATACTGACCTCCGCAGTAGAGGATGTTCTCCATCAACGGAGGACGAAGGTTCCAACCAGTGCGACATGTCGGGAGTCCGGGCGGCGGGATAAATTCCTGTCTATCGCAAAACCGCAAAATTGGAATGAGTCGATTGATTGCTTTGATGCAAGCATATTCCGATTCAGGAATCCCCTGGCCGAGAAACCCGTGGCTGAATCTGTCATTGTATAATGCTTCTCCCAGGACTTCGGGGAGTGGCGTGCCTTTGAATTCCGCATGTTTGCACATGTATGCAAAGAGAGAAATCTCAGCGCTGAACTCTAGCACGAGTTTGCTAAGCACTGCACAAGCAAATTCAACGAGACTCGCCATGTGGATAAGCAGAAGGATATCGTCTTGAGCGCGCTCGGAAAGCCTCTTATGAGCGGAAACGCATGAGCGTTGTACGGCGCAGTATTCATGTAGACACCGTGGCAATTGCATCTCCACCAGAGCATCAAACATATTCTCGCAATATGCGATCCGCGTCTTGACCAGGAAGGCGATACGGTTGGTCAGGGTGTTGTCCATTCGAAATCGCCGCTCGATCCGACGCCGCAAGGAACGCCGCAAGGAGACAGCTATGATTCCTATGATGGGAAGCTCAGAAATTGAACAATGGCTCTGTTTCTTCTTTGTTTGTGATTGCATAAGTGCAGGAAGAAGCCGTTCCTTCGACAAGTGCCACACGGGCGCCATGGGCTCTTGGATGCCATACTCAAACTCCAAGTATGGCTTGCTAAAGTTGACTCAGCTATGCTTCAGTAAAAGCACTTGTGGTAGCAGGACATACCTCATGTCTTCAACATCCAGGAATATATTATTGACGCAATCTTGAAGCTCCTGTCAGTAAGCGTAGCCGGCAGAGATGCACTCTAGCTGCAGTGGAATCTTGACAAGTCTTTCTAGGCCGAAGCTCTTGAACCAGGATGGGTTTAGAAGAGTTTCAACCGAGACGATTGTTTTGATTTCGCGGAGCAACGTGGTTAATACTAAAGTCGCAGATTTCTGTTGTTAGTGAAATAAATCCATGACGGCATATGATGAACCTACTCATTGCAGCCGTCGCGAATGATATACGTCCTGCTTCAGCTCGAGAGATTCCATCCTCAGCCTGAGCAACCCGTTTCTGTACATCCTCGAGAAAGTGAAGGTAATTAATTTCGCGAATTGATGCTTCGGCTGCCACATCGGCTTCTATACTGACGGCTTCGTGCCCGGAATCGTCGGGATGCTCGTGCTTGTCGGACTTCTCTGAACATTCGGGATCTTCAGGATTATCTACGTCTTCGCATTCAAGCACCTGATACTGACCGACCATTCTATCGACCCGCTTGGGCTCGTCGGCATTCTTCTCGTTGCGTATGCGGCCAGGCACCGCTTGGACGCCAGGGCTACAAAAGGAGTCCTATCGCGTACAGCCTCATATCGTGGACACAAATCAGGCGAGTGGAAGAACAAATGGCTTCTGATTTTAGGAGAAGCGATATTGCAAGCAATCTACAAAGCTTATTGTTTGCTGAGTTTACTAGATATCTCCGGTTTGACGGATGCTGAGGATATGCACCTGAACTGGTTGTAGTGCTCTGTAGCATAGCAGACGACTGCTGAACAGATTTCATGGTGTGCAATGCGGCTAAGTCTTCGCTAAATCAATCAAGGAAGAGTAGATACCTAACAGAATCCTAAACTAATTTCCAGTCGACCTGTCTCAATCTTCCGTAAGAACCATCGCTACTGGGTTTGGGCTTGAGTCGGCATCCTCCTCAAACTGGAACTGAACGGTGAACAGACATCTTTGCCTATGTTTCTTACAGTTGTCACACTGATGTCTTCCAAAGTTTTGGCAGCGATCCTTAACCACAAGAGTTAGTAAAATCTTTCCGATAGAACTGAAGATAGTTCTGACCTTTTCAGCTTTGCAAAAGTCGCATGCTGTGATGTGCGAACGTAACGCTGAAGTTACTTCAGAAGAAGTCGGTATAAACTTCTGTTTCGCAACGTTTCGTTTCGATTTCCTAGTATAGGGCTTTCGAGACTTAATCGAGCAGAACTTTCCCATTGTGCTACAGCGTTTACAGGCATCTAAGCTTCCAACGCGAGAACATCTTGACTAAACGTAGGGTATTAGTAACTTAGGGATAAAATAGAAGTTTTAGTCTGACCTTCGCTTTTTTGCATTCGAGACACGCCTCTTGATTTCTTTGTTGAAACACACAAACCCTTCCGTGCATGCTACAGCGTCTGCAAACACCTGAGCCTGAGCTTTCGATACCATAGCATCTTTGCTAGACGTAGGCAATTAGTATCTTCGGGATAAAACAGGGGTAATTAGTCTCACTTTTGCGTTTCTGCAGGCGATACATGCCTCGAGAGCCCTACGTTGGGTTATAGGGGGCGTTGTATCGTCTTCGAGGGGCTCCACTTCGGCTTGAGATGCGACCTTGAAAGGGTGCATCACATATTCTATAGGGCTGTGACTTCTAGTTGACGATTGCAAAAGTGATGCTGAAGGCAGAGGGAACGTGTCATCGTCAATAGGATTGACATCGGCCTGGAGAAGCTGTAGCACTGTAAGCTTTGGCGTGGGCGGCTAACGTTTGTCAAATTACCTCTTCAAAGCTTGTCTGAGATTGCCACTGCGGTTGCCTCATAACGTCAGATTGTGCGATTGTCCATGAAAGTTGGTCTTCAACAAGGTTTGGGCTGAAGCCTTCCTCAGGATCGAATACATATCCACTGTCGGTGGACGCCATGATTTCTGTGCGTAACAAGAAGAGGATCTTTGACCAGAGTAGAATGAATCTCTGGTAATGTGCAGCGCATGTGTGGTTAGGTCCTGATGAGCTTATATGAGACACGAGAAGAACGGCTTCTTAGCTAACTAGCCTCTGTAATTTCCCACTGCCTCGCGCGTTTAAGTGTTCACGGTCATGACTTCAGCGATACTGACGAATGCTGACCGGTCTGTGTCATCCTGGAGCAGCCTCAGCCACTGAGGAAGGCGTGATGGATGTTTTAAATTGTCCTGTTCCATATCCTGCACCAAAATGAGACTAACGTATAGTAGTGCAAGGTTGGAATCATAACGATTGGCCCTAAGGCCTCGATTCAACAACCTTGGCATACTTCCGAAATGATGGAATGGATAGGGCACTTTCAAGCGAGGCTGTCAGGATCTGCCTTGAGAAACCAACCAAGACCATGCATGGCCCAACATTCCTTCCGTATGCCAGCTATGGTAACCTCCAGCCCATCGTCATGCCGGCAAGAGATACGCTTCCTGCCCCGCCCCGCACCAAAAAGTCTTGGATAGGCAGCAGTGACTTTCCGACAGAATCGTCGACCCCATTCGCATAATATGCATGCAGTCCACAACCATCAGTCGCTCCGTCAAGGGGGCCCTGCTTCCATCAAGGCTGTGGGCATCGAATTCATTTACCATTCCTTGCATGCTCGGGCGCAAAGAAAGCCGATCAAGGGGGCCTCTACGTAGTAGACGCCAAACAAACATTGCATTCAAACACCGCCATAATGTAATATCATAAGCACTCGGATGAACTCCTTCCTCACTGTGCATGGCCTTGCGTCTACAACCACGCTGCATTCACAAGGTCCCCATGAGCCTGACAAGGGGCATTGACGAGGCATCGACGACCGAACGGCTCTCTCGTCATCTGAGACACTTCCCTGGGACTTTCCACCTTGACTCGTCTCTGGACACATTATAGAACCGGACTGCCTTTCGGTTTCTTTCTAGGAATTCTAGGATGGCGGTGTTCCCACAAGCAATTTAATTCCTGTGATGCATTGTGGCTGCCCGAAACGGCGACGGCCCGTGGAGGCATCAATTGAAATAGCTTGAGGAAATCGCTTACATAGTGAGCGTGTGCGCCAGATTTTACATGCATGGCTTGGAAATTCAGGAAGTTTGACTGGTGAAACCGAGCAAAGACATTGGTGCGATGAGCCTGGGCTCTAGTTTCTCTTCCCGCCTCCATTCTCTGTAGACGCTTCCCACGCAAATGGTTGAATGCACTATCTAGGTCCTAGGAGTCGCACAAATGGTTTTGTTAATGCCTTTCCTTCTCTCTAAATACATCCATCGATGAATCACGGCTGTCTTCTCTCGCCCGGCAATCGTCGGAACAGAACTCTTGCAGTATCTGCTTAAGTTGAATTTGTTCAGCAAAATTTTGTCCTCAAGCTTGGTCCATTCTGCTCCACAGACCTCTCCTTCGCACGACAGACCATCTTCTGAGCAGCTGTCGCAAATCTGTAGGAACGCGTTAGCTACTGATCAACGAAAGGCATCAAGAACTTACGAGCAGCGACATTTGGGACGCTTTAGCGTCAGCCGCAGATGTAACACGTGGAAGTTTGCTGAAAATCTCTTCAAGGCGGCTCTTCCATCTTGTATTCCTCGTTGGCTTGTCCGTGTGTTCTTCGAACCATTGGTAGATGTCTGATCTCCTGAGTACATGCCCAAGGTTCTTGAACACAGTGTGGACTAATCTCAAATAGGATGTCTTATCGAGAGCATTTGGGTTGACTGACGCTTTTGTCAATAAGTTCGTAGTTCTGTGAGAAGTTGGTACTTACCACGACGTGCGCCACCTTTGTAAGACTTGAGCGGGAGCGTACCGGCTGGACTTCGCCTAACGGCTGGACTTCGCATCTTGGCGTTGAATACACCAGAGTATTGGGGTTGGGAGAAATTACGGCGGCAAGTGAAAGATCTGTGGCGTCTTTATCTGGGTTTCATATCGATCACCTCACGAGGCATCACGGTCACTTCGAATACAATGGCCTACACCAGCACCACCGACATGGGAATCGTCTGACACGCTCCTCCCGCGGAAGGGTGTGAGCTCTTGGGACCAACGGGCTTGGTTGGTGAAGCCAGCTCTAAGTTGTAACCGGCCTCATCGTCCCTCTGACGGTCGTGGCATGTAACATCTTTCCTCTGAGTTTGTTGATGGCATGCACTAACCAGCAAAGCAGGTAATAATCCTGGCTGTCTTGTGCATTCTCGTTATGCGTCGACGTGAATGGAGCCAAGACGACTCTCAGTGTCTCCCAACCACCCCAACCAAGGGCGGGCCTCTGCCGCCAAGGTGCATATCTGACATATAATCATCCTTTGGCACACGACTTGTTGTCAAGTCGTGGCCAGGATAGATGTTCTCCGCTAGTCGCAGGGACCCTAACCGGCCAAGCAATCTCGGAGCTCGTTCGGTACTGGTTCGTTGAGGCAAAGTGCACCAGTCCAGGATTGCGAGCCTGGAGTATGCCACACAAACGACCTCGTTAGCGTCAAAGAGAGTTCTCTCGGCAGGTACGTAGGAGTACAGGGCAAAGCACCAATATGCGGAATGGCAGTTGTATCCCCCTCGTACTAGAGTGAAAACACAGTAGCTATAGATATCAGATACTGTTAGTCGTCAAAATCATTCACTCGGTGGCTTGTAGGTGCGTGCATAGCTGATAATTAGGAAACCACCCCTCGACATCAGTCTGCAGCTGCATCCAATCCGACAACTGGTCAGGGTTTCTCTTCGCCATGTTGGAGGTCTCTCCCAAGTCGTACGAGGTATGCATCAAGGACCTTGACTCATGTCCGAGGGGACCTTCTGTCTTTCGAGAGCCAATGGCTTCATGTGCCGACAACATAGCTGTAGGCGCTGATGAGGCACGGCAGTAGTCGAAAGGAATCTTTCCAACGGCCCCTTTCTGAGGCCTTTGCTAGCCATTGTGCTCCAAGACCCAGCAAGGTACTTCTTCTCGGCGCACCCCCTTGGACAACAGACATCTCATCGAGTCAATAAACCCTGCGACAGAAGACCGCACATAACCTGACGTTACGCGTGGGCGGCTCGTCGTGGGTTTGGAGATGCAGATCCGGCGCCATCTCAAGAGGAGTGGGGCGTTTATCCTAGCGCGCAGCAGTTCGAACCCTGACTCGTCTCCACCGCTGCCCCCGCGAGCCATCGTGTACCCTAAGGTACTCCATGTTGCCCGTTGCCTTCGCATCTCTGTCGGGACGCAGCAGCTAGGCCGTCCGATTTCTGTCGCGACCCATGTCCCCTCGTTGCAGCGGGGATATCCAAGTGACAAGCCTAGCCGTCCCACACCACCATCTCCAAGCGGCCGCCACTTTCGGCCATCCACACAGCTTTCTCGTGCATTGGGCGAACGCCTGCAATGGTTGGCCTCGCTCTCGTCGAACACGCCCCCCCTCGCCGTTATGGTTGGATATGGTTCCACAGCTCCACATTTAAGCGAACAGGGGTTTGTCATCCCGCGTCCTCGTAGGGACGTCGTGTCTCGAAAGCCATGCCTGTCTCCATCGCCACATGGGAACGCACGAGATGAGCCGCAGAAGAATCGAAACCTACGGCCAATCATTGGGCCATGTGGCGGCGACCGACCTGTGGAGGCCAGGAGACTTAGGGTCGTGTGTGCCGGCCGTGGCCAGCCAGCACATGGGGCGTGGAGCCTGGTAGCCGACCATCACTGAACGAGCCGTGGCCGCAGGCCGTTGCCCTGGATAGAGAATCTGGGCACTTTCTCATGACTGCGAAACAATTGTATTGTGCCAAGTTAGACGCCTAAACTCCGCTGTCCCATGACCCTCTCTGGCAATCGACCTCTTCAAAGTGCGGCCACAAGATCCCTCTAACTACAAGCTGACAAAGCACTTAAGCAAGCGCATCCGGAATATCCACAACAGCGTCGTCCCCCCTGCCCCATCTGTCCAGCTGACTTGCGGCACATTCTGTCCCTGAGACCGTCGTCAAGCCGTCAATCTCAACATCATACCGCTGTGCTACACGGAACTGCCTCAGGTTCTTGTCGTATGTCAGCCACATCCCTGTGGCTGCTATGCGATTTCCCAACCAGAGACACCGGTCCTGTCTCTCTTCCATCATGGACGCCACCTCAAAATACCTCTCTTCGTCGTCGATCTTCGCGGCAGTGAACCAGTCGTCTGGGTAGTACCCCTTTTTTTTTTTGGAGTCTTCCTCGACCTTAGTTGGGTCGTACTTTTCTACCCAAAGGAGACCACGCTGGGCGAAGTCGTCAGGTAATGGCCGTGGGCTGTCCTTCTCGTTTCGAGGGAACTCATCACCTTCAACCTTATCAAAGTCTGAGCAGACGCCGACCAGCGTGTTGAGCATGAGTGAGATGAGCTTCCAGGGGATCTTGGACTCGATGTGAGCCATGGCGGCAGGGAGTTTCGAGAGATGGTGGAGGAACGAGAGAGTGACGTGAAGGTAAGGAGTGACACTGGGGTCGCCGAAGCGCCGCAAGACAACGTCGTGTGTGCGGCAGGTGAAGTCAAGGGCATCGAGGAACCTCTGGGATGGGGCGGCGGCTTCAACCCCTTGCATGGTCGTGTCTGCGTCATCGGTGCGAGCTCCCGACTTGATCTGTCGCATGAGGACGTTCGATTCGCTGCCGTACTCGAGGAGAGAGCAGCCAAGAGCGATGCCGATGTAGTAGCCACTCTCCATCCATCGTCGCGTGGTCCGCCCGATGTGGTTATCCAGACTGCCGATGAACTCGTCCACGGAGGGTGCGAATTGTTCTTGGTTGCGCCCAGAGAACAGGATCCCATGAGCTCGTACAAAGGCGGCATCGATCTCTTGGAGGCGCGTGGGCGATCCGTTGAGGTGAGGCTCAAACAAAGTCATGATGCTCTCGCGGGCCGAAAGAAAGGGGATCGGGACACACAGACTCTTCGAGTAGTAGAAGAGCTGCTGGAGCGCATTAGGCCGCGCAAGGATGGCGAGATGGTGGTACAGTCGTCCCGTCGTGGGTGCCTTGTCGCTTGCTTTCGAATACCAGTGCCTGCTGACGGATGTCCAAACTTCACGGTCCTTCAAGTCGTCGTCTTCGATGGCCATCCTGCAAGGGTCAGCTTTTGCTCAAGTATCTTGCAGCATAACGTACCGATATCTCCCAAGATCGCCCAAGCACTCGATCCAGGTATCCTCAAACGTCGGCACCGTCTCGTACAGCAACGCCATCATTGAGTAAGCCAGGTAGATGAGGGTGAGCATGTGCTCGAGAGACGCGGGCAGACGGTGCCGCAGAAGCTCGAGGAATGAGTGGATGCCGTGCCGCCACAAGCGCGCCGGCATTGCGTACTTGCTCGCCAGCCGCCTCAGCGCGGAGCTGGCTGACGGGTGCTGCGATGCCAGGAAGAAGTCGTGATGTTCATGCAGCAGCGTTCGGTGGAGCGCGATCAATGCCTGCCACTGCTCGTTATTCAGCTTGGGGCTCGCGTCCGTCGTGGAACTCTGAGCATTGTCGACCTCGATGCATTTGCTCTCGACCATAACAAGACCAGCGTATATGCCTTTGACCTCGGCGACGAGCCGTTCCTGTGATATCGGACGCGTTTCCGGCTGCTTTACGCAGAGCTCTGTCTGGTCGATTTCAGGGCTGCGAGGTTCAAACGAACGAGGAGCCGGCCCAGATGGTTTTGCGGCGTTTTCTGAAGCGTTACGTTCGTGTGACCAAGGGTCTGCGGGTTTGTCTGCGTTGTCATGGACCTCGCCGGCATTGCCGGCCCGTGGCGGCGCAAGAGCCCGGCTTCGCTTGGGGGGCAAGGACGAATCCTCAATCTCCCTTTTCAAGACTCTTGTTGGGGCAGACTTAACTGAGTCTTCGTCGTCACCCCAGAGCGTACTAGATTGAGGCGTAGAACGCTCATCACTTGCACCAGAACACACAGACGTATTCTCTGCAGCAGGCTCATGAGACATAGTCGTCAAGGACGGCGGTTGGCTGTTTGACTGCTGACTGATTGCCTTTCTAGTCATGGCGGGCCTCCTTCCACTCTACGTGGGAGTGATGCTTGGGACGTCGAATCGGGTGATATTTGCGTAATTGGTCGACTGCGGTTTCCCTGCTGGGATTGAGAGGACTCGATGTTGTTTGTGTGGGAAAAGGTGTTGAAAACAGAGAACGCTCGAGAACGCAAAAGTTGACACGTCGGCGACTGTCTTGTATAAACAAACAAGCTCGCCGGGGAAGTCCAGCTCTTTATCTTCTGTGGTAGGGGAATAACAGACATGAGATGGCGAAGCATTATAGCGGCTGCCTTGCCAGGTGCGAGGTACCTACAGAAAGTGGTTCGCGCACTAGACTCAACGAGAACTATCTGTCGAGCTTCAGGGTCTCTGCTTTCACGGCGCAAATCTGATGTTCACTTTTCTCAACAGTCATTTTAGCCAAGAGTTTTGTCGCTGAGATAGCTTCCGTTGCCCTTTGGCCACATGGCAACTGACCAGAGTAACCAGCGCCGGGCGTTTTCGACGAGGTACGCCAGCATAGCTATGCTTCATCCGGCTATGACGGACAAAATATACCTAAAAGCAAGTCCCTGGCTGACGACTCACCTACGACATATCGTAACAGAACTCATACAGGCAACTCTGTCGGATCTAGAAACAATCTCAGGTAGGCTGTAATTCTGAGCCATCATGAGTGCCTACCGAACCCCCGGTCATTATTTCCCAGGGCGGTCGGGTCTTCGACCACCGCCTCAATTACCCTGGACATGCTGATGGGCGTGTGACGCGCGGAGACTCTAGTCCATAGGGCGTTCCTAGCGAATGAACGACGGCAAAAGCCCTCTCAAAAGGGAGACGCCTACGTAACGTGTGGTTCGTCGAAGCTGACCGTTGTATGCGGACTGAGAGCGAGTGTCATCCTATCAGGCGGCACTCTCCTGTCGTTTGTGATACGATATAGGGGTGATCGTTGAATGCATCTCCGGTACCTTCAGATTTCCCACGCGCACGTCTTGTTACACTAGTTTCATTTGAATTCGAACGGCGTCCTATCGATTGCCTTTTATAAGAAAGGTGATTCGGAGCGAGCTCATGACGCGCAGGCGCTTGCGCCGAGAGCTAGATCCGTTTTCTCTACGGAGAATCCCAAGCAAGGAACCATGCACGCCCGTGCCCCTTCGGCGACTGTCGACGGTCATGAAGGAACCCGGGCAAGAAGGAAGCCCGGCCCTCGTTCCGGTAGTTTCGCTGCGGCTTCAGCGTCCACACTGTCTGGTATTTAACTACCCACCTAAGTTACAGCGCTTTCGGGTTACAACCCAAACGTAACCGCATCTAAGCAAAACTCTCTATCAATTTAGAATACCATCCCACCTTGCCGTTTTGATACAATCTCATGCCTGCCATCAACTGCTGTGTTTTCTGATTGCTCAAGGCTTCAGACAGGAAAAGGTCGCTGTCTCCCAGCTCAGTCTCTGCTTGTTTCACAGCCTCAATATAAGCCTTCTGGTCTGCAAGTTTCTGTCTTAGATCGGGAGAAATTGGTTCGCCAAGTTCGTAATTCCACGGTACGTCCATCGCTGCCGGAACCATCGAAAGAGTTAAAGGAAAATCTGCAAAGATTTCCCACGGCCCAGCGAAGGCAGTCTCCCAGTCAATCACACCGATAATTCGATATTCGTCGTCAAAGATGATGTTGTTGTGGCCAAAGTCACCATGACAGAGAGGGAAAGGGCCGCAATCGCGGGTTGAAAGCCTCTCAGCAAGGTTGCTGACAGATTTGGGAAAGGAGCCGACCGAGGGAATGATTTCGTGAGCATACTCGCCACATGCAACTTGGAGCTGGTCGGCCGGCATGCCAAAGCTGCATTTAGCTGCCCATGCCTTGAAGAACTCAGTCGCTGTACCGAACGGTCCACCAATCCCCCGAATGGGACCTTGCTCGTATGTGCCGTCCTCATTTCGCGAGACGATCGTGCCAATCATGGGTAGTTGCACCGTTGATAGTTGAACCTGTGTTCAGTTAGCTGACTGGCAACTGAAAAAGTCAATCATCAACTTACGTGTATCTGTGCAGTGCGACGAAGAAACATGGGCATGTACTCTGGTGGTATTGTCATGCCCAAGTCCATTCCCACATTTCCTGGTAGGCACTCCATCAACATGAATGATGCGCCCACATCAGTGTTCCCTCTCGCCTCGAAGGCGTAGGCTTTGGGAATTGGTATGTTGGTCTGTTGTCGCACCAAAGACATGGCGTTGTACTCGCAACTCTCCGCTAAACCTGCTGAGTCCTCCGAAGATTCTGCTGGGCCTGGGGAACCCAGAGGAGGTAGTCGCAGACGTGCCGCCCATCGCACGCGGTCAACAAACTCGATGATGCGGACCATGTGGTTGTGGCCAAGGCCAATGTAAGGAAGTAGGTGGCAGCCCTGGATATCCCGCCTCACACTTGCGTACTGCAGCAGTGACTCCCAACGTACAAATGCCACAAAGTCCGCTGCTCGCGAGCGAATCGGGCCCTCGGGCAAAGACTCATAGTACGTCCACCGGTACCCTGAAAAGGCTCGAGAACCACCAACCGAGTTCTTGTCGATGATATCGCTTTCCATGATGTGGTAACAGTGCGGCAGGAGTGTCGAGATCTTGAATCGGTCGAGCTGAGTGGGAAATGGCTCGAGCAATAAAACTGGGTCAATCGCTGCTTATCAATGGGCAACGGGTATTCCCAGACCCGATGTGTCGGCGCTTATCGGCGCACATCGCCGCGATTGTATGGCTTCCACTCAGTGGGGCCAGCGCTCATACATACATAGTTTATTACGCCCCAGCTAAGCTATCAAGGGCTCGTAGCACTAACAGATCTAGACCGCATCACAAACATTCCCCGCTCGCCCACGTTAGTGCAGGTACCTTGACCGAATGAGAGACCCCCAAGAACCACACTAGCCGAAAATTGTGGAAGGAATGGACACCATCACTGGCGGCTTGAAGGGTGTGGGCGTAGCAATACCCAGCGCTACGTAGCACCACCAGAGGGGCCCGAGTATCCTACTATTGTGTCTGGATAAGAGCGGCGATGTTGGAATACGCCCATTTAGCTACGTTCTACTAATTGCGCATCTGTCCATTCGGTGGTAACAAAAGCTAGTGCCCAACCCAGGTTCATTATTGACAAAATGGATTGCCCCTGTGATTCGCAAGAAATCAGGCATCTCGCGAACGGACCCCACAATGTAATGCCCTTCTCTTCGAATCAATTCTGCTGGCCACACGTACACTTGTCTCCGCGCTTCACCGAGTTGTTGCAGCCGAGCCTGCAGCAGGTAGTGTAGAGGCTGTTGGAGGAGGCGTTGACCATCTCCGATTTCCCGGATGAGCCCATTCTGACAATAGCTTGAGTGATCGAAGAAGGTAGAACTATTTGTTGTCAATTATCGTACCCAGCGATAAAAGCAGAATCCGTTTCTCACCTGAGTGTAGACTGGTTGTCGACTGGTACTTATTGGCAGTGTTCAGCTTGGAACTGTTGTAAAAGAAGTGAAGTTGAAGCAGTAGACAATGGGACTTGCAAGCGCGTTTTATATAGCCAGTGGGAAAATATTAGGTCCTTGGTGATAAGGATTGAACCTCGAAGGTGTAGCGCCGCCAGGCAATAAGCAGAGAACTTGCCTCTCGAAGTCTACGCTCATGGCGACTTGCATGCTAGCGAGGAATGTCCACTCCTGGGTCATTCAGAGCAGTTTCCTGCACACAGTATATACCATACTGAACGTCCTCGAAGTACCTCATGCAAGTCGGTTAGAAATAGGCAGGTAGCTATAGAGAAGATGAAAGGAGACAAACAGGAGGTCCACATATGATGGAGTAAGCTCACACCATCAGCTTCTTAGCGCATTCACATGTAGTATCAAAATAACAGAGATATGATATTTCGATGTGGCAAGGCGGAAGGCTTTTCGGATAATTTGAACTCACCTTCAAAAGATGGCTTGTCCACCCAGTCTAAAGTCCGTGAAAACATTGGCATGCAGGACTTGTATCTTCCCCGTAGCCTTGACTCCTGCTGCAGGGTGACTGACATGAGTGATGACTGCAGGAAGGTGTGCGTGACAGCCCCAGGTGATGAACTGACGCCCGTCTTTGCTGCATCGTACTCCCTGCGAGGACTTGCCTGGCCACATACTGCTCAGTTTGCCAGTCGCCATCCACCACTAGCTTGAGGAGCCCTGCTTTCGCAAACACGCCTCCCCTACCGATGTGATAGTGAGCTCAGTCTTTTGACTATCTTTGGAGTAGAAATTCCAAGAAAAAGGGAGAAATGAGGGGAAACGGGAAGTTGCGCACCCTCCTACATTGTTCGCCTCGGTTGGCTCAAACGTCATCCACCCGCCCATGTCGCACTTACTAACCATGCATGAGTTGTAGCTCGTCATGAAGGCGTGTAAACGTCTACCCACAACAACAAGTTAGAAGCAGACTCTGGGGAGTGAACATCAGTAACACATTGAGGAGGAGTCAAGATCCACGAGTTCATTTGCTACGGAATTGTCTCCTGGGCCCTAGAAAGAGACTCGTTCGCGACAAAGTCTATCAATGCGCACTTTGAGGCAATGTATCTCACCGACGATGCTGGGCAGCGTGGCACAACGGCGCAGGTGATCATGGTGACTTATGATTCATCAGAAACCCTGTAGACTCCTGAGGCATAATTCATGCTCCTTGTACGCTTGCCTTCCTCAGATGATTAGGCAGGATGGCATGCCAGCCTGGAATCACCAAGTTTGTAACGATCACAGGCAGCCTATGCCCCCAAGTACGTTAACAACAACGGCAGTCAACAAGGTGCGCCTCCAGGCGGCAAACTGCGAAGAAGAAAACTTAGAAGGGAAGAAAGACGCTAACAACAACACCATTCAAAGAATATCCGGCGCAGTCTAGCGAAAATGAGCGTCGTCCAGGTTTGTGGCCCAACCTTGATGGGCACATAGAATAATTCAAGCACCTGTCGATGGAGCGGGACGAAGAATCCTGTACAACACGGCCAAAATGACAACAGCGCAAAGGTACGGCTGGCTTCTCTGACCCGCGAGGGTTCGAGTGTCTCCATATACCTATTAGTCTCAATCGCCGAACAGCTGACCCCCTGCATTGATCTGATGCCATTCTTTGTCTTCCATTGCGTTCAGTTAGGTTTTCCGGATTATCTAGTAACATATTCTTCGGCGTGTGGCCGGCTCTGTCTCAGCTCAGGACGAGGGCTTCAGCAATCAACTCAGACAAAACATATTTAGATTCTTTCACACCGTAGAGTATTCATTAGCCCTTCATTTCCTTCACAACTTTCGTGATTGAAGCGTATACTTCATCGACAGATCCCGTCGCATCAACCTGGACACAGTCAGACGTGGTTTACTTCGCACATAGAGCTCCATACCTTCCACAGTGGCTTCTGAGACAAATAGTCCAGTACAGCTTGATTGCTGCTTTGAAAAGTATCCATCCTTTTACGCAAGACATCTGCATTATCATCGTCGCGCTGAGAGACTGAAGAGCGCTCCAGAACACGTCCAATCATCGACTCTGTTGATGCTTCGAGATAGATTGTTGAATAATTGTCGGACACCTTCCATCGTGAGAGCGTGCAAAGACCGCAAGACTGGCAACGTACCTCTTGCTCAAACGCAACGGCTTGGCTCACGCTACGCGGAAATCCATCAATGAGCACCCCTTTCCCCATCGACTGGATGGATTGAATTCTTTCCTTCAAGAGGAGCATCGTGAGGGAGGGAGGCACAATCACCGAATTCCGAATGCTTTCGCGAATGAAATCGCCGAAAAGGGACCCAGGAGAGTCTTGCTCCTGCCGCAGCAAATCTCCCACAGACACGTGCTGGAAATCGAAATCCTTTGCGACACGAGTGCATTGTGTTCCTTTGCCTACTCCCGGACCGCCTGATACGCGTTAGAATCTCGTGGCATGCGAGGAAAGCAAACTTACCAATTACAAACACCAATCCAGTCGAAGCAGTCTGGCTCGCATCGAGTGCTTCCCAGTCTGCGAGTATGCGGTTTGCCTGGTCCAGTAGCCAGGGATCAGTCATCCTTTCTCGGAGATACTTGAACTCTGCAAGCCTAGAATTGCCTTTCTGCCGCTTCTGGTACATAAAGGCCTGATGAAGACACTCCAGTTTGTCCACTTGACGGACCAGTCTTGCAACGCGGGTCTCCCCGCTTTCATACTCAAGCCAGATCTCGGGCAACTTGGTCGCCCAAGAAGGATTCGAGGTCTTCAGAAGACAGGACAGGTATTGGAGGCCAAGTTTCTCCTCGAGATGCTTTCTCTCTGCTTCAATTAGTGTCGGTCATCTACCCACTGAAGTTAGCCTACCTGGCGCCACTCCGTCGGCTGGTGTGATATCCCCGGCGGTCGTTTCACCAATGTCATGAATCAAACACATCATAACCGCCGCCATCTCGTCCTCGTCTTTCAGCTACGTAACTTTCAGCGAAACGGCTGCCACGTGATGTCAATAATGACGATACCTCTGGATGCGCCAGACAAAACCAAACCATCTGATACATGTGGTCGCTCACGCTCTCTGGATTGCGTACATCTCGCTTGCACCACCCGGTCCGCTTCAGATTCTTGAGACTCTCAATTGCCTCGAGGAAAGGGAGCGGTGATGTCAAACGTTCCATCCTGATTTGACGTAGGGCGTTCACGGCCAGGTCTTCTTCGGTGGAGAGAAAGATTCACTTTGGGTGCGGGGAATAGTGGCACAATTTTGACGGAGAAACCCCGCACATTCGGACTAACTTTAACCCGACCGCCTTGCCCCATTATTCTGTAGCCCAGCTGTTGTTTGGGCGCACAGGAACCTGTAGCCAAATCCTTACGTAAAGGTGAAGTGGGAAGTTGGAATCTGACGGCGATGGGATTGTCCCATCGAGTGCGAGCTGACGCCAAAACTGCCAAGGTGATAAGAACACCAATCGATAGCTACAGCATTACACTGACACTTCTTGTTTGTGCCACTTAAGAGAACGCCGATGTGTAAGAATTTGGGGAGGAAAAAAAAAGAAAAACAAGAAGGAAAACCCGCCTGATTTTTTCACGTTATTTCGCACTCGATGGGATACTTCAAATCATATCAAAAATTCGCGCTGCTTTTTGACCAGTCGTGTTTACTATGGTTAACAGGACTAAACAGGACTAAGGCCCTGTATACTATAATTCAATAGCGACTGATAGAATCTCAAATACCGAACGCCTCACCATCCTTTGCCGTGTTAACAATTGTCTAAGCCTCTCCTTGTCACTTTGCAATTTCAAATATCGTTGCGTCAGATAGATCACAGCCAATCCCAAAAGCGTATTTCAACAGACTTCCGCTTATGCTTCGGTCGTCTACTTCGTCATACCGCAATGTGTCTGCACGTCTCATTTCTTCGATATGATGACCCAGTCCGTTAGGCCAGGGCATATTTTCTTTGACAATATGCGCGAGGAGTATTCTTGAAAAGAAGACCCCTCTTTGTATCAAGACGTCCGGGCTTTCGGGATGTCGCCATTTGTATGCCTTGTACGTTGTTAATGAAATGAATTGAGAGTCATAGCCTGTCGAGCTGACATGAGAAATACTCACTTGGGTTCTGTGGCGCACCCAGTACATCAGCCTCCATATGTCATTCTCCACTATCTTTAACAGAACAATACTTGCCAAGAAAGCGTCCTGGGATGTCTGCCAGTTCTTGATCCTCTTGTCGATTTCAGGGACCAGTTTTGCTTCGTACGCCGTAATAAATTGCTCAAGACGCTGGTCAAGCTGGTTCTGTAGTACTCGAGGGGCTGGCTGTGAGTAGTCATATGGATTCGACGAGTCCAAAACCAATGGAGCGCCCTCACATTGCCATCCTTTCATGAGCAGTCTATTTGCAGTCCAAAGCATGAATGCCTTTGACACCAGAGTCTATTCGATAGTCAGTGATAAGAATTTCATCGACGGAGAATTACACTCACCTGCTCCGCGGCGCAAGTAGAATATAGAGCGCTCAGAAGCCCATCGCGTTCTGCCGTAACACATGATTCCTGGCTGTTTCGTATGTACAATGCGAGCTC
The DNA here is from genome assembly GCA_014705045.1 of Colletotrichum theobromicola. Lineage (NCBI taxonomy): Eukaryota > Fungi > Ascomycota > Sordariomycetes > Glomerellales > Glomerellaceae > Colletotrichum > Colletotrichum theobromicola. Next base: position 2,433 of record JABGLZ010000627.1, on the reverse strand, counting down.
GCCGTCGACCAACGCCTCAAGATAAAACGGCGCCGTTTCTACGGAAGACCATCCAATTTTAGTCTTTCCCCACAGTCTCGTCTGCTCCGGGTTATTTGGCGTAAATTGCCTGCCGTACACATTTAGGCAGGGTCCCCCACGCATGTGAAAAAGGCTGAGCCGAGTCAAGTTCCCAAGAGCTTGATTCTCAATACCAGGCCAACGTAGTTCCAATTTATAGCAATTGATGTCCCCTATGCCCTAGTCAGATCTTCTTCCCAAAATCCGCACGTATGCTCACATTTTTGGAATATGCGGTAATTACTCAATTGGATATTCACGCATATATATCGGAGGCCTGCGTCGTCACATCTTTTGCAGGTTCCATCGATCCTCATAGTACACTCGATGATGTTAGAACCCAAAATGCAGGTATTTTCGGATGGAAGTCTTACCTCTCGCCCCTGTGCTTTGCAGCGAACACAGCCTTCAGCAATGCCGCCTTTGCCACCAGACAGAGGACATACAGCCGATTGATCAGTTGTACAGTCAGACACGCTCAACAGAGCTAAGTTTTGAGTGTTGTGGTAGTGAGAAGATACGGCTGACAGGATGATTTGGGAGGTGCCAGGTGGGCCATCCGCGCGGTTCTCTGAAACGTCCATTTGCTTCGGCGGCGGCAGATCAGTGGAAGCAGAAGCGGGGTGACCAGATGAATGATAGATAGGTGAGGTGAGATGCGACATTGTATTCATTGTGTAAGCGTCCAAGTCGTCTTCCTCGTATACGAAACCGTTGGCTTTTCGATGTGACAAAATCGGCAGCTGGACCGGGTTTGTCTGCAAAGTTTTAAAGTTGGAGTTCGGAGTTGGAAGGCCGCCCTGCGGCTCCAGCGTACACAAGTCCAAATTCAACGCCGGTGGAAAGCTATGTGGTAGCGTCACCTGGCCATTTGCGTTCGAGGCGACGGTATCTGATGTTGGGATCGATGAAGTAGCGGGGAAGAAGGTATGCAGTTGGGCTGTCTGAATACACTGCTGCTTCCATGGTTTTATCATTTCGGGCAGTGGCTTTATCGGCAACCCCGATCTGATGTCACCGGGCTGGCTGAGTTGCATCTCCTGTACGTCAAAGCTTTGTGATTGAAACCGCTGCTGGAAGCTTCGTGGATGGACTTCAAGTCTTTGACATATCGCTTCCATGTAAATAGACTTGGCCAGGTCAGCAGCGTCTTGGTGAGAGGTCCGAGCATGGCGGATAAAAGCGTCCGGTTCTGAGAAGGGCATGAAACAGAAAACGCATATTTCGAAGTCTTGCGAACCTGTGTCCGGAGTTAGCACTACTCAATACAGTGAGCGGACAAGTGCTCTTACACTCGCTGTGGTTCAATGAAAGAGATAAGTCGCTGAGCAATATTTGCCTCCTCATCTGTGCAACTGTCAGCGGGTACGCCTAGCCTGTGGGGATCGCCCACCTGCCTGATGTTCTGTGACGTGCATCCGGTATGAGTCATAGTTAGCGAAAGAAACACCACAGTCGCATGGGAAGTGTTGGTGCAAGGTCATTGTGGGCTGCGAATGTCTTCTGCTGCTCAACGCGAAGTGCCGGAGTCAGTCTGTCGTTTCACTGATAGGGTGGTCGTTGGGTGGACGCATGAGGCTGACAGACGACGCGTTGTCGATATGGAATGGGCCGACAATTAATCCGTGAAGACGCGTCGACCGGATCATTCATTTGTTCGGTCATGGATAATTGCGTGCGTTCTGACCAATGATACTAAAGTCTAGACGCGCCCCTGTGCAGATATTCGGTAAAAACTTCGGCACCCAACCGCCACGCTGTCGCTGCAGGAGCATGACTTCCACATCGCATCCTCATTCGCTGATGGAACATCATCTCTGAGTCAAGAAAAGCATCCCACGATCACAATGTTGAAGGCAGTATGTAATTGCGCGATCGCTGCGCAATCGTCCAGTCTCCGTTCGCGTGCTTTGTTGGCAGCAGCGCTTTCAGTTCAGCTTCGAGAAAGTGGGGTAGCCGGCCGGGACGCAAAACTCGGGTTGCCTTAGGTGCTGATCGGTCAAAGCTGTGACGGGAAGGCGGATCCCACGTCTCCAACATCTTGACTAATTTTTCCCCAGATGAATATACAAGTACGGAAATACTGCATCCTTTCGACGCCGAGATGCGTTTTTTGACCGCGATTTTCTTCTCCAATTTTCCTCAGTCTCCTGCGTGGGTAAACAAACGACTCTTCCCAGTATCTGATTTTTGATTGGATACCAGAATCCTGGCGTTACTAGCATGACACATATCCACAAATACTCTTACACCTCGTAGATAGTATGCACACTCCAGGCAGATCTGTAAGCTGATATCCACAAATACTCTTACACCTCGTAGATAGTATGCACACTCCAGGCAGATCTGCAAGCTGATATCCACAAATACTCT
>JABGLZ010000626.1:0-26737 GCA_014705045.1 Colletotrichum theobromicola | reverse complement strand
GACGACGACACAAGCGGTGCTCGACTACTTCGACGACCCCGAGTTCTACACGACCATTCTATGGGCCTTCAAAGATACTCCTTGCAACTTCATCTCCTCGGACAGTAGCGCCTCCGAGGTTGGGACGACCTATGACGCTTATAACGCGCATCGCAGGCTGTCGCCGATCACCCTGGATGTTGTCTACTTGCAGACGATGCTCGATCCGAGCACTACTGCAGTGTCGAAGAGGATGGCCATGCATCTTCAGGCCCTCACTGTATGTCTCGCGATGGAAAAGATGTGATACCCGAGTTGTGCTAACTTGATGCGCAAGATGGTCCACGAACTAATGGTGAGTCATGAGATATTGGGGTCAAATGAGAACTTGACTGACGTGGACATAGCATGCGGTCAATCTAGCACTTCGAGATAGACCGAACACCGGGCTGGTCCGACAAACCTGTCACCCCACCGGACAAGCAAAACACGAGATAGTAACGTCTCCCATGACCCAGTTCTCACATCTTTCGGCACTAACACGTCACAGTTCGGACCCAGAGAATACTTCGCCGAGCTGGGCCACTCCTGGGAGTTCTCAGCCTTCGGCGGCTCCCTCTTCGGCGTCGAGGCCCACGACACCGGATCCCATTACAGAGACCCCAACGCAGCAGGCGTCATCGCCGGCCTGCTCCAATGGCCGACCATCACCCACAACTCCTGGCACGACACCTACGGCATCGCCCTCGGCATCCCCACGTACCGCACCACCTGGCCGGCCCCCGCAATCTGGATGACCTCGTTCCAGTCAGAGGACTTCTGGACCAAGATCGTGCCCAAATACGGCGCCGGGGCCCTCCAGATGCCCAAGCCGCTCGTCGACGTCACAATCGACGAGGACCTGTTCAAATCGGCATCCGGCGCCGTCCCGTCGCAGGCCAGGTGGGTGGCGGGCTACATTCCGCCAGAGTGGCACCGCAAATCGCTGAGCTCCCTCGCACGACGCCTCACCCTGCGTCGTCGGGCGTACCAAACCAGGAGACCGTGGTACCCGGACGCGTTCGCGATGTGGCAGATGACGCCCTGGAGCTGGACCGACTTCCGCCACGAGGTGAACGACGCGCTGAACATACACTTCACGCGGAGGAGCATCGTCGACCAGTCGTTCCTGCAGAGCATCGTCGTCAAACTCATCCATCCGGTCGTGATCGAGGTGACCCCGGCGGGGAGGGCGAAGATGCATGTCCCCGATGACTACAGCCACGTCAACAAGGAATGCGCCGTCCAGGCGTGGTTCTTCCGCGCCATCGGCATACTCATCGCCGCCGCCATGCCCGCCCACGAAGGGGAGGTGGTGCCGGAGAAGGAGCCGTCGTACTACGGCAACCCCACGCCCTGGAAGATCAGGGCCAGCGTATCGACGGGGCTGAACAGCGCCGAGCGGTCGGATGTTCACGCGACGATGGCGTTTCTCTACAGGAACAGGCACAAGTACCCCGGGTTCCGAATCGCCGAGAGACATCAAGCCCCAGACCCGCCGAAAAACAGATTGAGCCTGCGCCGCGACTTGATACAGATGGCTGTGACCTGCTGGGACTCGTTTGAAGCAGTTTGCGATTTGCCTCTGGGCCTACGAGGCGCTTTCTTCACCGCCGTTAATGACATGACGGCGCAGCTCAAGGCGGACATAGGCAATGACTACAAATCCTGGCTCGACTTCACCTTCCGCATGCCGGAGTATCCTGGTGTGTGGGAGGATGGGCGAGCGACCGGGTTGGAGAAGTTCAACGCAGCAATCAAGGATGGGTGGGACGCCATGAGCCCGGCCTTTGGGGAAGAAGCCGTCGTGAGGTTCAACGGCGAACCGGTGAAGGACCCGAGCCACATCGAGGTCGAACCGCACTGGGCCATTGGGTCAGTCGGTATCGCCGGGGACGTCGTCCCTGTTGGCAAGCGTCCCGAGAAACGCAAATTCCGTTACTTTACCGCGAGCCAGATATATGACCAAGCGATGGACGAGGGGAAGCCGTTACTCATTGCCGAAGAAGGAATGCATCTGAACATCTTCGAAGTCTTGGAAGTTAAGAAACTCCTGGGAGGTTTGAGTGATGAACAACTGGATAGCATCACGTCGAAAGAATTCAACGGCCGGCATCTGAAACCCGAAGCGGTGAGTCTACTACGACAGGCTGCCCCAGACCTCGTGCCGCTGGGGAGGGCGATGAGGCTCTGGAGAGAGGACGAGCTGGCGATGTGCACTGGGGAGAGCGGCAACCCCTTGTGTATCCGAATCGCGGATGGCATTTTCGACCTCACTGGTACGTCGAACAATCACTTACGTACATTTCTGATGCTGACATTTTGAAAGACGTCGATCATTTGGATGGCAGTGTCGTTCAAGACCCGGCCGAAGTCTTGAAAATTCTCAAGTCCACGCCGGGCGGCAATCCCTCTCAGAAGCTATTGGAGCTGAAATACTACCCCCGTGCCATCAGCGATCTGATCAATCGACATCGCATTGGATACGTGCAGCCTAAAATACCCGGCGCCACCAACAAGCACCACGTGAGAACATTCACGGCAAAGACGCTTCGTCGCTACGAGTTTGTAGATACTAGCATGTACGTCGCCATCGAGGACAAGGTGTACAACATCACAAGTAAGACCGACGCTCTTCCGTTGACAGCCCATTTTACTGACAGTTGCGAAACCCAGACTATGTTATGCTCCACCCCGGAGGCGAAAGACTCTTGACCGAGAACGGGGGACGGGACATCACTGAGCTGTTTAACCAATATCACCCTGAAGCCAAGGATAGGTTGATAGAAGAGCTGCAGGAGGTGTATGTTGGCAGGATGGTTGAGAATCGCTCCGAGACGGTGCTCCTCGACGGCCTGCCTAACCCGCAGGTGGTGCATTGTGATGAGATTTTGCTCCGCAATGAGATCTACTCAGTCCGAGGTAAGAAACCCCATCATTGATGCGACCAGAATCACTGACTAACGCTGTGTACTTGTCAGCTCTTATTGACTCGGGTGAGAACTATTGCCTAGTCGAAGCAATCAGACCGTACCTGGGCAAAGACGCCAGCCAAGCGCTTGCCGTGGAGGACGATGACGAAGGCCCTCTGACAACCTTCGCCCGCATGAAGGGCTTCATCGTGGCCATGACCGACACCAAAAAGACTGAGCTTCGGAACATGTCGCTCGCGGAGTTCAGGTATTTCGACGGACAGAACGGGAATCTGGCTTACGTCGCGGTGGATAGCTTGATTTATGATGTGACAGGTATGCAACGAGTTGACAATCTAACTATCTCAACTGACACCGAACAGACGTGATTGACTTCGGCCACCTCAACCGGAACTACGAGAATTTGCACCACTACTTGGGTCACAGTATCGCGGGCGACAACGCCCTGGCAGACTACGTGAAAAACAACTGTGAGCATCGGCTCTGTGCCAGGTTGGTCCCCGAGAGAAACGTATCCAGCGGAGCTGAAGGCTTCGTCTGGAATCCCGAAAGATGGCAACCGAGTGAGTTTAACTGTTTTCCATCAAATGCAACACCATTTCTGATTGAATTTCTCCAGTCCAGCAGACCCTACCTCTCTGGGGCAACATCCCCCCAGATCCTCAGTCGCCACCAGGTCCCAACGAAGTCGCGCCCGAACACCACGTCAAGATGTTGGAGGACAAGTACGGCGTGCAGGACTTCTTCAACGGTCCTGAGAGCAACACCGCCGGCGAGGTGCTTGATTCGCTTGTCAATGCAGGCAGCGGCTATGACGCCGACTCGGACGACTCAGACGACTCAGACTCTGACCAGACCGTCTACGCGCCGCAGTCGTCTCACGCTGTTGTGGCTACCCGGTATGGGAGGAATCGGGGCAAGACGGAAGTCAAACGCCGGCTCAAGGAGAAGCATAGGATTCAGCGGTTGCGTGGGAACAAGACGCCGGCGGCCAGACCGAGGCCGGATGATGGTAGTGTGGGCGTCGAGGAGAGCGTTTGCTCGAAGCGGAAGGTTCATTTTGCGAAGGAGGAAGGGCCTGAGAAGAGGCAGAAGACTTCGGGGTAGAGCATCGATCTATATAGAAGAATGGCGGCGTCATATGTCTTTCTTGGTTTTTCAGGAGCTTGGTGGCAAGACATGGGCGTTTATTTGACACGAATTTCATCGCTTGAATCTTGCTTTTGCAGCGACTGCTAAACTCTCCTCCCGTTTGTACCGGTCTATCCTGAGTGAAACTAAGCTTCGACACGCTTGAACCAGACCAGTGGTCCATCGCCAGCTGGCTTACCCTCAAGTACATTCTCCAACCTCAGATCCAGGCCAAGCTCGGTCACTGTGCCAGTCACGTCTACCTTGAACTCTGCCCGCATGCAGATAGAAGGGATCGTAACGTTCTTCGCGTCTCCAGCCTCCATATACAGACGTCCAACCCAGTAATTACCAGACTTGGGCTCGAGATACAACACGGGCTCCATGAACGCCCAAGCCACACCCGCGACGTTCAACACGCGAAGCTTGCACTGCTCCATTCTCTTAGCGCCGTACCCGAGGAACGAAGGTTCTGCGTCTTCGCAGTGCAGATCCACCTGGATTGTCCCGTACCCGGGATCGCTGTACTCGCCGATGTGGTCGGAGATGGGAAGCGTCGGGAGGAGAGGCGGCTCCGGTACGGATGGGTAGATGTAGTCGCCGCAGTTCTCGAGGTATTTCAGTTGGGACTTTTTCTGCGACTTGTACCTGTTCAACGATTAGCGTCTCGCTTTCGCCACTGGTCTGCGTTCTGCTTACTGCTTATTCAGGTCCGGTCGTTTGTCTTTCGACACACCGAAGTGGTCGTACAAGAGATGATGCGCAATCAGCTCTATCGCAGGCGACTCGGTGTTTGACATGACCGTGACGGCAAACTTCTTCGACGGGATCATGATCATGATCGACACGAACATGTTGACCTGCCCAGAGTGGAAGTACGCCCTCTCACTCTCGAACACCGCCTGGCTCCATCCGAACGCGTACGTGACCGGCCCAACGAGCGGCGGCTTCGATATGAAGTCGATACTTCTCGGCGTCTTGACCTCCCTATGGCCATCCTTCGACAGCGGCGCCCCCTCATCCATCATGACGCGGAGGTACTTGGCGTAGTCAAGAACATTGGAAACAATCGAGCCAGCACCTTCCTCTGCACTCCACGGCTCATGAGGCACCTTCAAATGCCTCCTCTGCACAGGATCGTAAACATACTCGTCCGCAAGCACCAGCCCACTCTCCTCCGCATCCTTCAACGAAAAGTACGTCTCCCCCATCCCCATCGGCTCCCACAACCTCTCCCTCAGAAAATCGCCCAGCCACTGCCCGGTAAGCGTCTCAATAAGATACCCCATTACGCCGAACATCTTGTTGCAGTACTGGAACTTGGCCCTTGGCTCCGCGGACATGGGCAGGTTGCGCAGGTTGCGCACCATCTCGCGCGCGGTCGCCGACGTCGCGAGGTCGTGGCGGGGGTAGCCCGTCCGGTGGCTCAGGGCGTCCTCGAGGGTGACGTGCGCCGTCGCCCACGCGTCGCTGAGGACGAAGTCGTCGAGCACGCTGGACACGGGCGTCGTCCAGGTGAGGCCGGTGGTGGAGTTGTCGATGAGGAGGGAGAGGCCGGCGACTGTGAAGGACTTGGTGGTGCTGCCGGTGTAGAAGAGCGTGTGCGGGGTGGTTGGGGTTGAGTTGAGGACGGCGTAGCCGTAGCCCTGGTGATGTGTTAGCTGATGACTACCGTCGCGGGGCGGATGGAGTCGAGCTGGTCACGCCGCCGCCGTGATTGTGGGCCTGGCGCCGATCGCCGAGCGGCGATGACCCGCCGGCGGCTCCGTGATGCCGGATGATGGGGTGTTAGGTACCTTGGCCCATGTTTTGTCCCCGTCCACAACGGCGACTGAAAGACCTGGGACGTGCCATTCTTCCATCAAGTGCTCGATGTAAGCGCCGATGTCTGAGGAGAACACTGACGGGTCAGCGTCAGACGATTCCAAAGGCCGCTGTGCGGCATCTTCTTCTCCGACTGCCAAAGCAGTGACTGAGAGCGTAAATAGAGCCAAAAACGCCCTCATCTTCAATTGTGTCCCTGCCTCAACCTTGGTCAGTTCAATGGTGATGGTTTAAAGATGAGGGGCTGGTCCTCGGATCGTCTGTGAGTTGAGAGCTTGAATGTGAGATGACGTTGCCGCACAATGATCCCTGTCTTAGAAGCACCGCGCTGATTACGGCGCCGCATCGGCCATCTGCGCCGCACAAATGAATTAGCGCTGTATCTTACAGGATTGTCTACATTGGTCCGTATGAGGAAGGTCGTTGCGCACGATCGCTCGACTATCGACGGAGATGGTCGATACGGCAGATGAACACAGACCGAAGTACTAGAGATTGGTGTTTGACACTAGGATGTAAAGGCATTTGTCAAATGGTGAAAGATTGGTAGTTGTTTGACGATCAAATGACAAAGTCTCGAGTGGAAAGACAATGCATTATCCATAACACCGTGGGAAAATGTGAAAGACTCGAGTTGTCTTTGATGCCTAACGGAAAGAAGAACCTCGATTTGTCTACCTTCACCTATTGTCCAGCAAAGATCCTTGTCCTTCTCCCATGTTCTGGCTTCATCGCTGCACAGGGAGGAACGCTTTTGTTGCCCATCTTCAAAGAAAGCCTGAGCTCCAGTATGGTTGTTAGAACACATCCTTTGTTCCTAAGAAGTTGAAATAATTCCAACGTGTGCCCAATGTCGGATTTCGATATTCACCCAACTTTCAACACGCTGATTGATCAGACTTGAGAACTGCAAAATCATCAACTTTGAACATCCCCGAAACGACTCCCCTTTAGCTCAAAGCCTCCAAAAAATCGTCTCGATATGAACAACCTCAGAATGTCTGCATTCGCCATGACGGACGACCAGGAAATAGCCAACCTTCTTGTCCTTGCCGCAGCCACCAAGGGACAGCTCCAGTGGACCCACGAAGCGGCGGCCACAACAGAAACCTCTCTGGGCCTCTCATACATAAGTCTGGCCGACCCGAGCGGCAGCGAAACCAAGGTGTCGCATCTCGACGTATAACATCAAGATCTTGAAAGTGGTACCACTTCGAACGCAGACGCCTCCCACCCGAGACGAGAATCTTTGCCCGACACTTTCTTCCTGGATGATCTCCTCTGCATCGAGACGAGCGATACCCCCACGTCCTTCGAACTTACCTTGGCCCTTGAGAACCTTGATTGAGAGTACGCTGCGGAGAGCTTCGTGCCACAACGGGCGGGTCACTTTTCGGCATGAAGCTGTTCAGCGCTTTTTCCAAGGATGGCAGGATCTACCTGAGTTACGAAATACTCGTTGAACGAGGCGGATGAGGTTTCTAGAGCCGCATCTCTCAGGGTTGATAACACCCTACAAAAACTCCGGCAGAGAAGATGGGAATAATGATGATGGCGATGGCCACAGGCTATAATAGCGACTCGGAATTGTAAGTAGGGACAGTGAGGGACAGTGATTAAGGAAGGCAAGCAAAGTAAAAGGGTCATAGTCATGATGTAGTCCTCTATTCGGCAAGATCGAAGTATGTGTTCAGACCGCACACATCATCCACCAAATACTCGCGGAGAAAACCTCTACATCCCATCAGGGTCTAATCGCCACGCGACTGAAGGGTTCTCCTCGAAGGCATTTCACAAACTTAGACAACAACCGTTGCGACCGAAAACAGGTTATAAAATGACAGGCCCTCTCCCCTCACTTTTTGCTCGCTTTTCTTACCTGTCATCACACGTCAGTAATCAGCACCCCCACCAGTTAGCACCGACATCAACACCAACCACTCCAACATCATCAAGATAACCAGAACACATCTACAAACACTTATCACTTCTTCTATATCCATCACATATACCAAAATGTACTCCGTCTCCAAGACCACCGTCCTGGCGGCCATCCTGGCCATCACCGGCACCGGCATGGCCATGCCCCTGGAGACTCCCGCCATCGCCCCGGGACCTGTCGTAGAGAATGCTGGTGACGTGGGGGCGTACGAGGACATTAACTTCTCGCCAGAGGAGCCGAAGGGCAACACAGACACGCCCTTCGACTTCTCCGCAGAGAACCCCGCCGCCTGGTTCGTCGACGAGGACGGCTACAAGCAGCTGACCCCCGAGGCCATCGAGGCCATCGCCAGCGCCAACCCATCCCTCTTCGTCTCCGACTCCCTCTCTGATGCCGCCGCCGCCGACTCCCAGAACGGGCCCTCCACGTGGGGTTTCAAGACCACGTGGGGCTTCAGCACCGCCTGGAGCACCGAGTGGAGCACCCAATACAACACCAAGGGCTACGACGTCCTGCCCCCGGCCGCCACCGCCAAGGTCTCGGCCGTGCGCGGCCCCGGCCCCGTCGCCGCCGCCACCACCGCGACCGCCGCCCCGAGCCCCTTCTACATGACCAAGAGGCCCGCCCGCTCGTCCCCGGCCCTCACCCCCGCCGCCACGGGAAGCAGCAGCGCCCCCGCCAAGACCGCCGTCGCGGCCCGGGGATACCCCTCCAACTTCTCGGACCTCGTCCGCGACGAGCCCCAGACGACGGCAACCCCGACGCCCACCGTAGTTCCGGTCTAGAAGGAAAGGGTGAAGTATATGGGTTTCCTTGCCCCGGATCTAGCTATTGCGGTTTCATTTCCCTCTGCTTGAGACATTTCGCGGAGGAGTAAGACTCGTCCCGGCTTGCAAGTGCTGCATGGCTTAGGAAGCAGTGGATAAATCTTAGACGTTGATGAGTTTAGATAGTAAATGGAATCTATTTATTTCCACACATGTCCCTCCCCTACGTTTGCCCCTGAATCATCACTATCCATTTTTGCATATGCCGCCCCTGAGTCGAGAACTCAAAGTCTGCATGTTGATTCAGACTATACCCCCCATCTACCGAACACCACCCCAGAATCCTCTCGCCCATTGACTTGACGACTTCGCACATTTGACGATGCGAGGGTAGTCATCGCGAAGCTGTTCATTGCGCAGAGCATTACGTTGGACGTGATTGACCGCGCGGTCGAAGCTGGAGGTTATTGCCTGCCAAGTGGGATATCACCAGGAGAGCAACACCTTTTCTTGGCTGTGATGAGTTCAAAAAGCGAGAACGGGAGGTCTGAACGGTAAACGAAGAATATGATGATTCTTAGGGAAGTGTGGAACGAGTGCATGCTGGGATGAAACATGTGAGGTCGTCTTCGGGCATATCTGGCAGGGAACGCAGAGCATATGTGGGAATGGCAAACTTGCCAGTTCACCTACGCGACATGCAGTATCTAATTTTTAAGCAAATTATTTTTCAATTGAAAGCAAGTACGACTGAAACAACTCCTCTCCTGCTGGGGATATATAGCTGAAAGACCGCCGCGTCCAAGTACCGCTACGTTCACCATTTTCCCGTGCAGCTACAATGAGGGCTACTTTAATTCCCGCAAAATGAGGTAACCTAACGCCTGACGGGGTATTTCCACTCTGAACGCCTCATAGCATACGAAGGAGCACCCGCGAGCTCCCGTACGCCAAGGAGTGAAAGAATCCGGCTACTGGCGATGCTTTTGCTGGCCATTCTGCCATCCTCCCTAGCCTCTTTCATCTTCAATCCGTCTCTGGTATTTCCGTCTTCATCGTCGTCTTGAATCTTCCGTCTGTCTTTCGTCATCTCTTTATAAACTGGGTTTCACTGACGTCTACACGACCGCTTCGCTCTTAACACGAGCCTCGTCTTGCAATTGCGAAGCTGCAAGGTCGTCGTCGTCGGCAAATGGATCTACGTCTTCGGAAACGGACGAGACCTCGGCTGCAGAAGACTTGGCGAACCATCGAGATGCGCTCTGCAGGATGGGGTACATTTCAGCCCGCAGAAGGCGCTCAGCTCTCGGGAGGCCAGCTGGCTGGACGTTGGCGTCGACCCCAACTAGGACAGCAAGGTAGTCGCGAGCGAGGAGATTGTAAATGTCCTGGACCTGAACGGCCATATCATTCTCGATCCGCTTGCATAATGCCTTAAGTTGGTCTTTGACGCTATCAGTAGAGCGACGGAACATTGTATGGCGGGCGTTTTCAACGTGGTTGATCATATGCGACTTCATGCGAGCATATGAGCCGGGGCCTGTCAAAAGATTAGCTTAGCACCCGTTAGCCGAGGCAGATGAACTTACCACATTCTGCGACACACAAATCATATCCTGGTTGCATCTCCCCGGTGATAACGGGATGGAAGCCTCTGCTGGCCTCGCGCTGTAGTTCCTGGATAACGGTGCGGAGCAAGCCGGGAATTTCCTTGAGCCTGGCCGTGTGAGTCCGAAGTTGCTGGCTGAGCATGTTGATTCCTGCGTAGTTGGTACCGCGCTGCTCAGAGCGGGCGATGGCTCCACGGTGGAAGGCATCCAAGAGCAGGCGGGCACTCATAGCGAAACCTTCAAGCGCTTGGGGGAGGCGGCGTTGAAAAGCACGCTCCCATCCGGTCGCAAGCTGCTTGCTGATAGGCTCAAAAAGCTCGGCATTGAAGTCGCGGGGACCAGATGCACCGGCATAGACACCGGACCGGCGGCACGTCGCCTTATAGGTTGCCCAGAACATGCCACCCTCGCTCCGGTGGGCGCCCCAGGAGGTGGCCATCGGGACGGCTGCGGCGGACGCTGATGGGATGGTAATGTCAAAGTAGTCGTATATGCTTTCGGCCAGGGCCTCCTTTATCGAGGTAAGGCATTCATCGACGGCCTTCTTAAAGTCCTGCTTTCATTAGTACTGAGCATAACCAAGGTAAGACAAAAGGACCAGGGAACGGAAAGACCTACTCCATCCAACGAAGCTAACTGCCGACGAATGTGACCTTCCTCGTTTCTCTTGTCTTGGTCGCTCATGTGGGAGAGGGAGCCATCGTTGGCAGCCCACATCCTCATGGAGTTGAGGAGCTGGCTCAAGTCGTTGAGGAAACGACGGCAAGTGGCCGCACGGCCAGCTTCTGTGAGCTTCTTGGCATGCTGCTGCAATTGGGGTACCTCAGTTTCGTCGGCATTGCGGAAGCCTTCGTCGTTGAAGTCATCCTTCTACAGGCGACCTCTCATCTTCTGGTACGCACGGCTGCTGACACAGAATACGGGGAGGTTACGAGCGACCTCGTCATAGTCTCTGATATCCTCATCTGGGTTGAATGTCTCTTCGTTCTCCTCGATGGCAGCTTCCTGGTCCAGTCTGCAACAGTCAATATCGGTCCTACGGTGGGATATCGAGTGACGAGGACGCGAAACAAGGAAGGGAACGGGGAACAGAAAAGAGGACGGGAGTGGAGGACGGGAGACGAGAACGGTGGACGAGGATGGAAGAATACGGGATGATGAAGGAGAACGGAGACGGAAAGGGAAACGGGGGAAGAGTTCGTGAGACGAAGACGGGGGACGAAGACCTACTCTTTAATGCCCATTGCGAAATCGCGCTGGATAGCGCCCTTCGAGTACTCATTCCTGCCCTGAATGCAAACAGCTTTCACCTCAGAAAGGAGGCGGCCCTCTTCGGTTTGAAGGGGCTTCATCTGCTGACGAATCTCGGATAACTGCTGGTCCACCTCCTTTCGGAGTTGGCGAACCTCCTTGCGCTGAGCCTTGAGCTCGGAAAGTCGTTCCTGGATCGCCTCCTCAGTCAAAGGCTGGCGTTCGCCATCGCTGCCGCCGTAGTCGTCGTCGTTCGGCTGGTTCTCCTTATCACTAGCCGAATCATCTGAGTACGACTCGTCATCGGTGTCGGCAGACATGCGGTTCTTGCGGCTTCCGGAGGAAGTCGCGCCACGCTTGCGCTTCCTGCCTTGTGTGGGTGCGTAGACAGTTTTGCCGTCGGCGTGCCTCTGGGATAGGTCGTCCCACTTTTCCCACTCACTGTCGAGCTGCTCGAGCCTATCGAGGAGGTCTGCCTTCTCGTCCCTGCCGTCCATTAGCCGTTTCTTGAGAATACGCAACTGGTCGCGCAGTTCGTCAATCTTGGCCCACGAGTCGGCGACGTCTGCTTCAATGTCGAGACTCTCGGCGGCCTCAGTCACCGAAATATCGTCCGTCTTGGAGCAGATGAAGGTAACAGCGGAGTAGATACCATCGTACTTGAGCTGACGCTTGAAAGAGTCGCCGAGAAGGGACTTGGCGGTCTTGTCATCGACTGCGCGGTTGATGGGAGCGACGATCCAAAGCCCACTGCATGCCTTCATGTACTGCTGGGCAACAGCGGCTCGGGCGGCGTTGGAGTCCTGTACACCGGGCAAGTCGACGATGATAGCGCCAGTGGACAGAGCGTTCGCCTTGGTGTAGATGCGGACAACCTTGATCAAGGGCCAGTACTCCATGGGGACGTCCTTCTTGAGATGGTTGTTCTTCTCTTTGCTGTCGACGTAGCGTTGCATGCCGTTGTAGAGCTCTTTGGCGGTGGTTGACTTGAGCTTCTTGACACTGCCAAGCACACGTCTCACGTCGGACTCGTTGGCGAGTTTTTCGGGGCTACTCTCGGCAATCATCTTGTTGGTCTTGGAGGGATAGACAGACTTGATCTTGGCGTAAGCGATACCGGCCTCCGTGTCGGGGTTGGTGCAGTCGCGGGACACATTGCCATTGTCGTCAAAAATATCAGTAAAGAGCGCCTTGAGCTCCTTCATCCAGTCCTCGGAAGAAATAAACTCAATCTCGGCACGGTAGAGCTCGGAAGGGTCGTCGGACTTGTTGTATGAGATCTCTGTGGGGGAGGCGGTGCAGGCTCGGAGACAGTTGGTCGGCAGAAGTCTCTCCTCGTCAAGGAGGGCGTTGATGACGGAGCTCTTTCCGGCACCGGTGTTGCCGACGACACCGACGATAGCCTTGGAAGCCTCGGATCGGGCCTCGAGATCGCCGATTGCCTTGAGCCAAACGGGAGCTTGGGTGTCGGGCATTGATGAAGCAGCATTGAAGAAGTTCTTGATGTGGTTCAGAAAGTCCAGGCCTCGCTTGACGCCATCTTCCAAGATCTCTGGGGACGTCTCTGTGGTCCACTCCTCGAGAGGGTCGGGACCTTGCTCTTCTTCCTCGAAGGGTTCGCGTTGGACGACATTGTGAGGGCCAGGGATCACACCGCGAGCTTCCTCTTGCATGGCCTCAGGCTTGACCTCAGGCTTGACATCGGACTTGACATCGGGCTTCACCCCATACTCGTCCTTCACATGGCGGGGAGGGGTGTTGCGGAGGGTAGATGCCGACGCAGGCGTGGCGTGAGGAGATGCGACAGGGTTTGAGCTCCTGGGGTTTGCAACGGGTGCAATGGGGTTGAGAGCAGGTTGCTGGTATCCGATGGCTCAGGTTTGACGGCCTCCATCTTCACCCCCTCCATCTTAATCGGGGGCATCTTGGAGTCACTAAGCCGAGCTGCTTAGACTGTGGTCCTCGGACGAAATTGGTGACAATAGGTTGACCCGACGTGAGGCTAACTTTGGACCCATCAGCAACACGGGCTGGTGGCGGTTGGTGTTCGTCAGCGGGGGCCTCGTTGTTGGTTGTGTAACCGGGGAGGAGAAGCTTGGCCGTGACAAAGGTGAGTACACTGTAAGAAGGAGAAGAAGAAGGTAAAGAGGGCTCAAGGAATGGCGGGGAAAAGACCAAAATTCAGAAAGGATTGTACTGAATCGAGGCAATCGATGACCCGATCGACGATGTCTGTGGGTGAAATTTTGGGGAATTGAGGAAGTCGATCGATGGTGGTTTGGTTTGGCGACGAGGACCCTGCAAACGCGTCGAGGGGAGAAGCAATTAGTTTTCGCGTCGAGGGCGGGGCAGGTACCTCATCCCTGCAGTTTCCCTGTGTACAGCAAGCAACCCCTCTGGTCGTTCCTTCCTGGGCAAGATGGTGATGTCACGTGTTTATGAGAGGTATCCACTAGGCGATATCACATTTTCTGATTGGGCCATCCCTTGACCTTTGATTTGCAGGAGGAAGGGGCTGATGCCTGGTTTAGGAAGGTGTTCTTTCCACCGAGGATGACAAGGACGATGAAGGACAGAGACGGTGGGAGACAGAGGAAGGGACGGCAATGAGGGCAGAGACAGCGAGGACAACAAGGGGCAAAGTGATGACAGAACCAATGGAGGATGGTGCAGGATAGCCAATTCGCCTCTTTCTTTGCTATTTCGATGACTTGTTTATGAGTAGAAACCTAGGTGGACTTAACTAGCTCTCAAGGTCGAGAATGACAACATGCGATATTCCATCCTTCCCTTGATAGATCACCAACGGCTTCAGTCGAATCAACGACATATCGATGCGCAATCTGCATGTGATTCAATATCTTTCATAAGAGAATTAGGCTTCTCAAATGTAGCCCCGAGATGCCCTCTGTCTCAGTCGAATGCAGCCCGCCAAGCATCCTCAGCACCAGCGTCCTCGGTGAGCTCGGTGTAGGCCAAAAAAGTAGCTGACTCGCAAATATCCGAATCCGTTCGTGAGACAAAACGCCCCCAAATCTACATCGTTTTTCCGTTCCGCCGGTGATTTTATCGCCTCGGTACCGTTCTGCCAAGTTAGCTCCTCTGTCTCAACGGTACGACGCCTTCGGACTTTTCAGCGGTGAAAACTTTGGCAATTGTTGTTGAACTTGTTGGTTCCGAGACAAAGAAACCAGTTCACTCATTCCTTTCCCCGGCCTTCTCCAAACAGCCACGACCACCACCACCACACACTCACTCATTCCCACCGCCAACCTAAACAAAAAAAATGGGCTACATCGGCGCCACCGCAACGGGCCTCATGGCCGGCCTGCACGGCTACATCCTCGTCCTCGAGATGTTCCTCTGGACCCATCCCCGCGGCCGCAAGGCCTTCCGCCTGACCGCCGACTTCGCCGAGAAGACAAAGGCCCTCGCCGCCAACCAGGGCCTGTACAACGGCTTCCTCGCCGCCGGCCTCGCCTGGGGCCTCGCGCACCCCGTCCCCGAGTTCGCCGAGCAGCTGAAGCTCTTCTTCCTCGGCTGTGTCGCCGTCGCCGGCGCGTACGGCGGCGCCACGGCGAACCCGCGCATCTTTTTGATTCAGGGCGTCCCGGCGATTGTGTCTATCGGCGCGGTCCTGTCTGGGTACTAAGCCCCGAGGAAAGCAATGAGGGCTGATGAGGTTGGGCTCGAGGAGCAATGCGGCTCAACTGGGCGGTGAAAAAAGACACGTGGGGGTCGTGTCACCCAGCATGACACGACGGCGCACGCGGTAGACGCATCTTCTTTGTAGAATTACTAGCGTTTAGCCTGTATAGAATAGCGAAGACTGTTGCTTTGGTTTCTCATGCCCTCTTCAGCCTCAACATTACAGCTCGTCTTTATCTCCCCGCTCCTGAGCTCTCAGCTCCTCCTGGAACTTGGCCTGTCTATCTGACCTCTCCTGCCTGATGCGAGCCTCTTCTCTAAAGGCCTCCATCTCCTTCAAATGGTCCGCCTCGTTGAACTCCTCCACGGGTTGATTAGGATCGACCCAGCCGTACGGGATACGCTCAGTGACGAGGTCCCGGTAGACTGGCTTGAACAGCGGGTTTGCCGCCATCTGCTTCCCAAGCACCTTCCGCCCAGCCCGCACGATCCCATCACTGAAAAGCGTCTCCCAGATCCCCCGCTTGACATCCTCGGCGTTCGTTTGAACCGGAACCCAGGCCATCGGCTTCGGGGGATTCTTCTTGAGATACCCCACCGCGCGGTCTCTCCTCTTGCGGTAGGCCTTGTACTTCTCCTCCGCCTCAGTCTTCTGCGCGGGCGTCAAGTCCAGCTTGAACCCCTTCGCCCTCTCCCCCGAATCCAGCGCCTGCGCAGTAAGCAGCGACGGGAGATATGTCGTATCGAACCTCGCCTCCCAGCGCTCCGGCTTGTCCTTGGCCGATGTGAGCTTCCACCAGTGCTCGTGAAGCCGCTTCACCCGCTCATGTAAGTCATGAGGCTCCTCCGGGATGGGGCTGTGATACCCGCCGCGGTTGGCGATCGCCGACACGGTCTGGTCGATGCGCGTCTCCTGGATGACGAGCCAGGTGAGGTCTTCCCGGCCCTCGAGGCTGCGCAGCATGGCCGAGTAGGTGTCGTAGTCGTCGTCCGGGAGCGACGTGGGCAGCATGCCGTCGCGCAGCGTGTCGCCGATCACGAGCACCTCCTTAAGCGTCTCGTGGACGGCCGGGTCTGATGGGAGGTCGCGCCAGGGGTTCGTGGCGGCGTAGTCTGCTCCGGCGTCGTCCTTGCCTCCGAGTCCGAAGGAGCCCAGGACGGTGGGGGATACCCAGATGACGAAGAGGACGGCCAGGATGCGGGTGAGCCAGCTCATCAGCGACCGCGTGAGTCCAGCTTGTGCCATGTTTTTTAGTATTTGGTAGGTGCCGGCATCAGCCTTGCCCTGGGACTTTTGAGATTATTGTGTGTCTGGTGAGATGTCGTTTGAGAGGGGCCCGTGGTTCTTGGGGATGTTGCATGTGTGGTTGAACAAGCTTCCAGGGGGCTTCGCGGTTTTAGGTAGCCATGACGGTAGCCATGAGACGATTTGCACTAGTGATGGAATAGCGTCGGGCCCGATTCGGCCGAGACATAATATTGTGAAAGAGAAGATTGGGTAATAGTGAAATGTCGAGAAATCACATATGGAATGGAGTTTAGACGACGTGCGGCGTTGGAAACGGGCGGGACACGTGGGAAGCTACAGGATGATGCTGTCCGCGTCTCCAAACACATTGCACAGCCCGGGGGGGATGACAGTGGTCTCTCACAGATCAGGCCGGCTCCATGGATGCAAGACTGTTGACGGGCTCTCAGTAACCCGTCAGTCACGTCACCGATGCATACGACGTAAGGTGAGTGTAGGTTCGCTCGAATGCACGGATATGTTGCGGGCAGACAGAGGCCGTCGAAATGGTGACCGAGAAATGACAGAATTCGAACAGCACGAGCACGAGGCGAGCAGATTTCGTCCGGAAAGCAAGCGTTGATGGACGTAGACACAAGAGAATCGGCGCAGTTCAGGCGCAAAAGGGAAGAGGCCAGCGCAGAGCCAACCTACGTGATCATCCTGCGCAATGCTGCCTCCTCCTCCTCCCCCTCCCCATCCCTTGGACGAGTCGAGTGTGAGTTCTCAGAGGCCGTTGGCTGCATGAAACAACCCAAAATCATTAAACTCTCCCTTGAGCTTGTTCTGAAACTCCTGGCCAATGACACCTGCGGTGGGCGTGAGGGATGCGAGTCGTGGGGAGGGAATGAGACTTTTCTGTTCTGGCCCCGAGACATGGGACGAGGAGGCGGGCAGGTTGGTTGGCAGCAGGCAGCTGCATGTTGAGGCAAGGCGTCGTGAAGGGGTGAAGGCGTGAAGATGCAAAGTCATGGCCTGACCTGAGAAAGGAAGGCTTTTTAGAGTGCACGCTGCATGCTGAGGGGAGGTCGGGCATTTGCGACGGTGTGCTCTAGGGGATGACCCCTGAAGGCTAGGTAAGATGGCCGGGTTTTTAGGAATTTTAGCACCCGATCCCAGCCCGGCCTAGGGTCTTGGGTAGCGGATAGCCCCCAAGCCCCAAGCAGCAAGCCCTGCAGCAGCAGCACCCGGCTATCTGGGCATTCATTTTGAGGCTTCAACGTCAGTGTGGGGTCACATGTGACGTACCACGTGACGCAATGGAAGGGGGTTCTGTCATTGGGTCACCTCTCTGTTGCCGTGGAGGGGAAGGAAGCAGAGCAACAATGGGGAGGGGGCATCAACCCAATTAGGTACCTTCCTTTCTTCAGTGTTTCCTCCAAGTCAGAGCATAGGCACCAAGTAACAGAAAATCACATTTGGCAGTAACTTCGATATTCAATCAATCCTGTAAAAATCCAAGATTAAAAGAAACCAACATCAATTACACGCACCCAAACGCAGCCAACGTCATCCGGCACTCACCTAAAAAAACGTGTGGCCGGCTCCGGCAAAACCCCGGGCTGCTACCCTTCTGGGCCTAGCGCGGGTACTGTTCCCACAGTTCTCCCTGGTCCCCACACCACACCCATCGTGGGTCTTTCCGAGCTGGCAATTTTCCTTTCAAACCTTTGATTTTTTCGACGAGACAGCTCACCCTCACCACCCTCGCACGACGACCGCATACGCTCGCGAACCGCCCCCTCCTCGGTCTCCCGATCAATCCATCGTTTAGCAAGCCTTCATCAGCTATCTGTATCACAACCACCGATCACCTCTGTGTATCCATCAACAACGAAACGTCGCGCGCGACACACAAACACACACCTCTCCAACTGCATCCGTTCCCTTTCGTGCCTTGTCCACGGAAGCGACCAGAGTCGAATCAGACCAACTCCCGAAACCCCCAACCCAGAAAAAAAAATCCACAACCACAACCTGCGCGTTGTTGCTGCAACCCCCCGACCCTTGCTCAACGCCAGCAAACACCTTCAATCCCCCTATTTTATTTTGCGCAACACCAACATCAGCCATGCCTTCGAATCTACCATCAAGCTTCGCCTCCGCCGCCGCCGGTCAGAACGCAAACGCGAGAGCGGGACGCAACGACCGCGGAACGGGCAGCGGGGAATGGTCAGTTGCCCCCTCCTCCACCTCTTGTCTCTCTTTCTTATTCCACCTGGTCGCTTGTTTGCCCTGCCCACCGCGCATTTTTCATTTTGCAGCAGAGTTTCTGCTCGCTCTGTCGTCGTGATGATGTCGCATCTTTTCCCTTTCTGTACGCTAGCTGCGTGCGTTGGTTGCTCGGTTGGTGTGGAGTCTGCTCCATCCTCTCAGCCTTGCCGCAACGTCACAGCACGCCTGCACCTGCACCACCACCCTGCTGTCCCCGGCCTCGCCGCCAGCCAACACTGTACTCAAGCCACGAATCGACAAGGTACTAACACGCGATGCAGGGCTCGACGTGACGCCAGAAACGGCACGCTGACCTTCCGCCGACCCTCGACGACCCCAGGTCAAGCCTCTCAACCCGCTGCCTCATCCGAACACGCCTTCGCCGCGTCAAACGTCGACACAGGCGCGATCCCCCAGACCCCTGGAGCCGCCAGCTACGACTACCCGATCTCGTCACAGTACCAGAAGGAGTCAATCCTGGGCTTGTACAGGAACGGCACATCGGACTCGGACCCTTCTGTCGTGATAGAACCGGGATGGACTCCGGGACACACAAACGGAAGTGCTGCGCGGGGTTGGGGCAAGAGCAACAACAGCCATAACTCCCAAGATCCCTCAGCCTGCTGGAACCCTCGTGGTGACGGACATCCTGTAGGAGTGAACGGTTTGACGGACGAGGAGGAAAAGGTGCGCTGGCATCACGGCACTGGCAACATCGCGGTGGATACTAATATGACACAGGCATTCGCATCCGACGTCAATTCTCCCCTGAAGCCGCCCATTCAAAACAAGGAAGGGAACCAAGCGCCTGGAACCAACGGTCGGAAAGCGTCGCTGTCGCACGGTAGCGCCGCCGGATACGGCCTTTCCTCTCCAGTTTCCGCTTCGAGACCGGGTACCCGACGCCGCGAGACGACAGACTCAAACCCCTTCGGCGGCGGCGCCCTTGCCTCCCCGAGTGCACAGCGATTTGCCCGTGGCGACGATCAATTCTTGTTTGGACGGAAGAACGATGTGAAGGAACAAGAGCCGGACGAGGTTGAGAGCCCCGCCCGTTCCCAGGCCAAGGCTCCACCATTCGGCGGTCTGACTCGGAGCAATACGGCTGGCGCTCCCTCGATGGGCGCCAACATCAGTTCGCTCTGGAACAATCCTGGCCAGAATTCTGCTGGCGGTGCTGGCGGTGCTGGTGCCTTTGGTTCATTCGCAATGCCGACTCCGGCCTCCACCATCGGCTCCGGTGCTCGCGGGGGAAGTCGCTTCGCTAACCTGATCAACAAAGACGGCCCTGACAGCTCTGCCAAGCAGAACGAAGCCTCCGCCTCCGATACCCAATCCTGGCGCTCACGCCCTCGCACCGACACTGACCCCTTCGGAGGGGACGATGGCCTATCCGGCAGCGCAGCCCTCGGTGGTGCGCAAGATACGAGCCCCCCGGCCATACCAAACCAGAGCAACATCGGCATGTTTGAGACGCCCGTCAAGGGCTCAACTGGCGATTTCGGCATGTCGGGTTTGAACCTTGGTCGACACTCGGAGCAGGAGCCCGGTCCCCAAAGTCCTGCCGAAACCAACCCGTACCGCAGCCCTCCCGCCGAGCGCGGTGAATCTCACGATGACACTGGCGTTGACAAGCAACATGGGGCGCCTATTGGGGGGGAGCAGAACCCTGGCTTCAACTCTCTGCGCGGGTTTCCCAGTCATGCTCTTGACGGCAGCGATCGTAGCCAGACCAGCAGCGCTGGGCCTCGCGGCTACGGCTCCGGCTGGCCTGTTCCTCTCTCAACCGGCACCCCTGACCGGGAGCGCGGTGGCTTTGGAGGTGTCTTTGGCAATTCGTTGTTTAGTCCCATGGGTACTGAACTTCAGTCACCAGGCTTGGCAGGCATCAATGCCGGGGTCTTTGGGCCCGCCAGCGCCGGTGGTCTTGGAGGAGCTGGAACTATCGGTCGCAGCAAGCTGGGCTCGCTTTTCCCACCCGCCATGCAGGCTCAAATGCAAAGCCATGAGCAGGAGAATTTGAGCGACTCCCTGCCCGACCTGCGCCAAGTCAACCCCTTAGGTGCTATTGGCCGCAGCAACTTCTCCGCCCAACCACGCGAAACCGGCAGTCCCATGCGCAGTGGCCGCGGCGGAGTTTTCGAGGAGATGTTTCCTTCTGACCCGGCTCGCACTCACAGCGGCTTCGGTGGCGCGGATCTCTCCCACTCTGGTGCTGTCGGAGTTGGACACCCGCAGTCGTTCACTCCTGGAGCTTCCGCCGGTGCCGACTACGGTGCTCAGCGTACTATGGTTATGCCTGATCGCATGCGCTGGGTCTACCTCGATCCTCAGCAAAACATCCAAGGACCGTTCAGCGGCTTGGAGATGAATGACTGGTACAAGGCGAACTTCTTCACGCCCGATCTTCGTGTCAAGAAGGTTGAGGACGTCGAATTTGAGCCTCTTGGACAGCTCATCCGCAGAATAGGAAACTCGAGAGAGCCGTTCCTCGTTCCCCAGATTGGCATCCCTCACGGACCTCCCACCCAAGCCGGGCCTTTTTCTCCCAGTGGCAGCACCGGTGTCATCCCGCCTCTCAGCGGTGTCTTCCCCAGTTTTGGCAGAACTCTAACTGCGGAAGAGCAGAACAACCTCGAACGTCGCAAGCAGGAGGAGCAGCAGGCCATGGCTCAGCAGCGTGATTACATGATGCGGCAGCAGGCCATCACTAGATTGCAAAGTCAGGGCCCAGGTGGTGTTCCCGGTCTTCACCATCAGCACAGCGCTCACAGCCTGCAGAGCCAA
The DNA here is from genome assembly GCA_014705045.1 of Colletotrichum theobromicola. Classification (NCBI taxonomy): domain Eukaryota; kingdom Fungi; phylum Ascomycota; class Sordariomycetes; order Glomerellales; family Glomerellaceae; genus Colletotrichum; species Colletotrichum theobromicola. The sequence continues at coordinate 5,324 of JABGLZ010000626.1, read as the reverse complement.
CCTAGTTTCGGCAGCATCTCGTCTCCGATCGGTGCTCACCCCCATCAGCCGCCCATTGGCGGCGGCGTTGGGCCCACTTCCGGCTTCTTCGATTCTGCCATCCAGCCAAGCTCCGCCCAGGCCCCCGTTGGGTCTGGGCTCGAACAGTTTCGTGAGGAAGATCTCGCGAACCTAAATGCCAACGAGCGCCAGATGCTGACCAGCATCCAAGCTCCCCCCAGCCTGTCGAGCATCTTCCCACAGCAGCCCATCGGCGCTCCCGCCAACGACACCAGCCTGCGCAACAACCTACCTGGCACCGAAGAGTTGGAGAAGGATGAGGAAGGTTTTAGCGAGCGTCTTAAGCAGTTCGAGGACCTCCGCGCCGAGCACGAGGCGGAAAAGGCTCAGGAGGCCCAGCACGCCGAGGAGCATGTGGAGCTGGAGGACCCTACCCCGGCTTCCTCTGCCCACGCGACGATTGAGGAGCAGTCTCGGTCTCCCGCCCCCGGCATGAAGGAGATTATGGAGGAGCAGCACCAACTCTCTCTGACTGAACAGGTCCAGAAGGCTCAGGCTGCTGCTGCCGCCGCCAAGAACGCCGCCGCGGGTCTGCCCATGCCGTTCCCTCCTCCTCTGCCCACCGCTGGCACTCCCCTCCCGGCTCCCACAGCCCAGCGCGCCCGCTCCAACCTTCCCGAGCAGTACAACCGCTCGCAGACCGGTACTCCCGACACCGGCTCAGCCACGGAGCCTCCCCCGCTGGCCCCATGGGCCAAGGAGGCTGCCAGTCGCAAGGGCCCTAGCTTGAAGGAAATCCAGGAAGCCGAGGCTCGTAAGGCGGCTAAGGCTGAGGAGGTTGCCGCCGAGCGTCGTCGCCAGGTTCTCGAGCAAGAGACCGCCGCTCTCAGAGAGCGTGAGAAGGCAATCGCTGCTGCCACTGGCGGGCTGCCCACTACTAGCACTTGGGGCAACGGATCCCCAGTTGCAGCCGCTAGCCCTTGGACCAAGCCTGCTGCTACCAAGGCCACCCCCGGAGCTAGCACGCCCGGCAAGCAGAAGACCCTGGCCGACATTCAGAGGGAGGAGGAGCTCCGCAAGGTCAAGGCCAAGGAGATTGCCGTCCAGACCGGCCTGGCGACTGCGGCTGCTGGCAAGCGCTACGCTGATCTCGCCACGAAGCCTAACGCTGCTCCTGGCCTCCCGCAGCCTGCCGGTACTGCGCCTCCTCCCGGAAGCGGCTGGGCCACCGTCGGAGCCGGCGGCAAGGTCAAGGTGCCCACCGGTCCTGCTGCTCAGACGCGCTCTGTCAGTGCCGCTGGTGGCAAGACTACGCCGGTGATTGCGAAGCCTGTGGCCAAGCCTGTTGCCGCTCCCATTGCGGCTCCCGCGAAGACTGACGTCGCCATGGACGAGTTCAACAAGTGGCTCACTCGCGAGCTGTCTCGGGGAATTACTGGTGTTGACAGTAAGTTTTGAATGAATCCAATCCGTATTCAATATTTCTAACTAGGTACACAGTCGATGTTTTCGCTGCCGGCCTACTCATTCTACCCCTTGAGCAAGCCCTCATTGCCGACGCCATCTATTCTAGCTCGAAGACGATGAACGGACAGCACTTTGCCGAGGAGTTCATCAGACGCAAGAAGCTCGCCGATAAAGGCATTGTTGAGAAGCAGACGTCTGGAGACAGCAAGGCTGGAGGCTCGTCTAGTGGATGGAACGAGGTTGCGAAGAAGGGTGGCCACAAGGAGCCCGCCCCTGCCGGTGACGCCGCGATCCAGGGCGCCGGCTTCAAGGTTGTCCCCACGCGCAAGAAGACGGGTAAGAAGGCCTAGGAGACTATGTTTGAGCCAGTCTCTGCGGAATGCGTGGCTCAGTGAGACTCATACACCCAGCATAATCATGTACTACCTAGCAGGGCGACGTCGATGTTGAGGAGACTCAGACAGCGTAATTGCGTATGGTCAGTTGTTCTTGGTGGGGATCTCATCATGTAGCGTATCAGTGCCAGCGATAGTATAGCATTGTCAAGAATCAGTCTTCCCTCGTAACATTGAATTAGTTTATGTGAGGAAATCTTGAGAATGATTGTCATCAGAGTGGTGATGATGGAGGATGTGATGCCCCGCGGTGAGTTCGGTGAGGGGCCAGTGAGCTGCTTATGTAAAAGTGACAGACAGTAGGTGAAAATTTGCCCCGCCCCCACCATGGAAATTTCGATTTCACAGGGCATCAAAACACCCCAAACCCGCGCCGATTGACTCACCGGCAACGAGATCGAGTTGGGAAACGCTGTTTTAGAGACACCTCTTCGTTTCTCCGACAAAGACTAAGCCGATCCGCCCGTTTCGCATCGTTCTGTGTGAGTTGCGAAATTTCAAGGGTCTTTTTTTCTCATAAAAAATACCCCGCCGCGGGGCAGACTTCACCCACTATCGCGGCATTCTCATTATCGCAGCTGAGAGGGATTCCGTCTTGCGACAACAACACATTTCAACATGGCTGAGTCCCAAGCCAACGGCACGCAGGCCCCGGCCTCGCTGCTTTCAAGAGTTACAGACGGCGCGTACATCGACGTGCTCACTTCGCCTGTCGCGAAAGAGGTCATCGCCAGTTTCGCATCCAGCCTCGCACAGACCAGCGAGCAGCAGCAGCCGTCCGGATCTCTCTCCGAAGACACGATTGCCGTTGGCCTCGCGGCGCTCAACGCCTTTTTGCAGTCCAACGTCACCGGCCCCGTTCTGGAGAATGTCGAAAGGGCAGAGGCGCTGTTTGTTGAGGCCCTCGCTGCGACAGACCCGTCCGCTGAAGAGGACACACTCAAGGTCCTGAGGAGGAAGAGCTTTAAGGAGTTGGAGGTTGATGGAGTCTCGCCGTACCCGTATATCCCCAACATCGAACTCTTCGCTTTGGCGCGACACGTCTTTACCGATTCCTCCTCTACTGAGGATGTGGTAACTCTCTCCGATGCCACGCGGTTGAGCATCCCGTGGACCCGTCTGCGCATCAACGTTTGGCACTTCAAGCTGCTCAGCCAGCCCTCCCTCGGCCCCGGGTCCAACTTCGCCAAGGCGTCGCAGTGGATCGACGTGCCCACGCTCGCGGAGCAAATCACATCGGACCTCGACGCCGTGCGCAAGCAGCTTCTCGACGACGAGGATGTATGGGCCACCGGCGAAAGCGCAGCCTGGTCTCGCGAGGAAAAGGTGCAGTTCCTTCTCGAGACGGCTAACACGCACATCATGCTCGGCCGCGACGACAAGGCGCGCGAGGCACTGAAGGAAGCCACGCAGCTCAACAGCTTCGCGTACGCGCTCTCCGGCGCGCTGGGCAAGAGGACGAAGTTCCAGGAGAAGAGCACCTCCCAGCTCGTCGTCCTCGCGAAGTCCGACGTTCCCGCGGCGGCAGACGACGAGGAGGAGGAGACCAGACCCGAGGCCGTGGCGCTCAACGACGACACCCTCCTCGAGGAGATTCAGTTCTCCAAGGACGCAACAGGCAAGCACGGCGAGCTCGCCGCTTCGCCATCCGCGCTCCCCGCTGTCCTTGCGGACCTGTCCCCGGACGCACAGCCGCGCCTCTCCCCGCTGGACCAGATCATCCTGCTCACGGAGGCGACGCTGAAAGACACCTTCTCGCCCGTCGACACGCTGACGTCCGAGGAGGTCCTGCCGTACGCCGTCCGCGTGGTCTCGGACAAGCCGACCAACTGGCAGATCTACACGCAGGCGCTGCTCGTGCGCTCCCGCATCGAGGTGCACCGCAGCAGGACCGTCGAGCGCGGCGTGCTGCAGATGCAAGCCGTCGTCGACCAGGTCGTCGTCGACACCTCGGAAGCCCCGCGCCCTAGGGCAGAGGACGTCGTCGATGCTGAAGTCCCCGCCATCGCGGTCACATCCCCCGACACAACCACCACCACAACAACAACACCAGCAGCAGCACCGAAGCCGACCTCCTTCTTCCCCGCCGCAAAGGACACCGACACCGCCCCCGCACACGTCCGCCTGCAGTACATCCACGCCCTCTCCTCCCCGCCGCGCTGGCACCTCGAGTCCGAGCTCGCCTACTCCTGGGCCGGCGTCGGCTCCCTCGTCTCTGCGCTCGAGATCTTCAAGCGCCTGCGCCTCTGGGCCGAGGTCGCGCTCTGCCTCGCCTCCTCCGCCTCCGCCGACGACGAGGACGGCCGCGGCTCCGGCGGCGAGCAGAAGGCCCGCGCCATCGTCCGCTGGCGCCTCTTCCACAAGACCGGCACCCCCGCCGCCGTCGAGCACGCCGACCCGGACGCCGAGCTCGCGGAGGGCGAGGACGTCGCGTATCTCAGCCCGGACGCGTTCCAGGGCCCGGAGAGGGTGCCCCCGCCGCCGAACGCGCCGCGGCTGTTCTGCATCCTCGGCGACCTGGAGAACGAGCCCGCGCACTGGGAGCGCGCGTGGGAGGTGTCGAAGCGCCGTTTCGCGAGGGCGCAGAAGTCGCTCGGCGAGCACTGGCTGCAGCAGAAGGACTGGACCAAGGCGCTGGAGGCGTATAAGGCCGCGACGCGGTGCAACCGCCTCAGCCCGGACCTGTGGGGCCGGCTGGGCGATATTAGCCTGCGTATGGGGAACTTCGCGGACGCGGCGGAGGCGTATGGGCGCGCGATCGGGGCGGCGGGCGAGGTCGTCGGCGGGGAGGACGCGCGGACGTGGAGTAATTTGGGGAGTTCGCTGTGGAGCATGTACCTTGAGACGGTGGAGGATCTCAAGAAGAAGATGCTGGACGAGAAGAAGAAGGAGGCGGATGATGAGGAGGATGAGGACGAGGATGCGGAGGTGGAACATGCGCAAACGGATGTGAAGGACCCCGCGACGCTGCTCTCGCAGTCCCTGGCGGCGTACAAGCGCGGCGCGACGATTGCGCAGGATAACTGGCGCATCTGGGACAACGTGCTCACCCTCGCGTCGCGCATGCGCCCCCCGGCGGTGCTGGACATGGTGCTCGCGCTGCGGGCCATCATGCGCATCCGCGCGACGGAGGAGGCGCTCGACGACGACGTGCTCCGCGCGCTGCTCAACGAGGCGCTGCTGACCAAGGAGAAGGCCGAGGACGACGGGCACGGGGTGTACACGCCGCCGCGGGGCACGGTGGAGCGCGCCGTGGTGGCGCTGTTCGAGGACTCTGTGGTGCCGCTGATCACGACGCGCTCGGAGCTGTGGGGGCTGATTGTGAAGTTGCGGGTGTGGCGGCGGGAGTATGCGGGCGCGGTGGACGCGGCGGAGAAGGGGTGGCGCGCGGCGATGGGGGCCGGGGCGGGCGGGGGGTTGACGGCGAGCGCGGCGGGGACGGGGGGCGTGGGGGAGAGTAGG
>JABGLZ010000622.1:71963-85850 GCA_014705045.1 Colletotrichum theobromicola | reverse complement strand
AAAAACCTCATCCCGTCCGCTGGACTCATCATTCTCGGCCCCGGGCTCGGGCTCCCTCCCCCGACACTCCCACCAATGCTCCCGTTCCTCTCACTCCCATGAACCACCGACCCCATCGCACCGCCCACCCCGCCTCCCCCTAAATCCCCCAACACGCCCGCCGGCATGTTCAGACTCGGTATGCTCGCCTCCGGCACCGCCTCCAACGTCGTCGGCCTCATCGCCCCGGGCGTCGTCATCGCCTGCGGCGGCCCCCGCTCAAACGTCTCCCGGTAAAACGCCTCCAGCCCCTTCTCGTCCTTGCAGAACCGCTCCACCTCGAGCAGCAGCGCAATCGGGTCCACGGCCGTCGGCGGCGCCGTCGGTGCAGGTGCCGCATCCTTCACGGGCACACCACCCCTCAACGCCGGCGACCCGCCCGCGTAAAACACAGGCTTCACCATCGGCGAGCTAATCGGCGTCGGCTCCGGGATCCCAAACGGCGTGTAGCTCCCCACGGGTATAATTCGCCCCGCCCGCTCCACCACCACATTCCCCCCGCCTCCCCCGGCCGCGCTCGCCTCCCTCATGTCCTTAAGCTCCTTCTCCCGCGCCGCCGACGCGCGGTTGCTGAACAGCCGGTTCGCCAGCACCAACAGGTCCCCCTCGTCCGTGATCTCCGCCAGCAGCACGCCCGACCGGTGAATGTACTGCGAGTACTTGAACTCCGGCCGGCCCCAGCTGTAGCTCACCTCCACGTCGCGCGGGAAGTCCGCCGCGGCCTCCATGTCCAGCACGAAATCCAGCCGCCGCATCAGCGCCTTCTGGTAAAAGTGCTTCCCGGGCGCCGTCTGCGGCGCGAAGGACCCGGGCTCGTAGTACGTCACGGGCTGCTGCGCCGGCGGCGGCGCCGCGAGCTTGATCACGTACGGCCGCCGGAACGGGTTCACGTCCGTGATGGAGCAGGCCTCCTTGATGGGCACCTCGACCAGCCTCAGCCCGTGCGTCGCCGCCTCCCGCGCCCAGCCCTCCACCACGTCCTCGATGAGCTTCGCCGTGACGTTCATCCAGTCGATGCGAATGTGGTAGCAGTTGTCCGGGTTGTGCAGCCTGTCATAGTGCAGATCGATGCGCTCGGGGCGGTACGAGCGCTTGCGGTGGTCGACGTCGTACTTGATCACCTTGCTGAGCACCACCTTGGGCATCTTCTTGTTGTTGAACATGATGGATGCCGTCGGCGTGGTGGACCCGGAGTTGGGCGAGTTCTCCTCGTTGATGGACATGGGCCGGGAGATGCGCGGCGAGTCGCGCGGCATTGTCTCCGACATGGGCGTCGACGGGACCGAGAGGTCTTTGCGGCGGGAGTTGAACCACCCGGGCTGCGGCTTGGCGTACTCGCTAGCGATAGAATAGAAGTACTGTCCGTCTCTGAACGGATGCCGGCGCTCGACGTGCTCGAAGAGGCCCCCGCGGTCCTTCTTGTCGTCGGACCGCTCGTATGTTTCCACCATGAGCATCTTGCCCAGCTGCTCCGCCTCCTCGCGGCTGTCCAAGTCTTCAAAGTTATCCATGAGCCACGTCGTCATGTCGGAACCGATGAAGCAGTTGTAATGTAGCCGTAAATGCCAACGTCGGTTCTGCAGCTTCACACCGCCGCTCTCGACGGGTTGCTGGATCGCCTCGGCCAACGCGGCGAGATTTAACCCAGACTTGCGGAACCGCTCCTTGGACGAGATGAGCTGCCCTCTCCGGTTGCCCTCCATGCCCTCGACCAGCGGCAGGTTGTCCAGCTCCGCCGCAATCACCACGGACGGGTCCTCCGTCTTGTACACAATGTCCAACGGATTCGGGTCCCGTCGCGAGTTCACAGTCTGGTAGCGCCTCTCAGAAGGTGGGAGGTACCGATGTTTCTGCCACGACAGCGACAGCCTCCTGATCCCCTCCAACCGCACCTCCTCCGCGTTGTCACCGGCCTGGTTTCTGGGTACGGCAGAGTACCGAGACACCATCGGGATCAGCACGAACCTCGCCCTCCAGAACCTCAGATTCTCCGTCATCTCGTCGTGATGCCCCGCCAGGTAGGAATCGATGTAGTTCCAGTTCCTCTCCGGCTTCGGCGTCGAGATATCGACCTCCTGCGTCTGATACCCGGAGTCCATCAACGTCCGGATTGCAGGTCTGTACAGCGGGCCACCAGTCGAGTTGCCGCCAATCGTCGACGCCGCCGGTTTGCGAATGTAAATATTCACCTCCACCTCGGTTCCGTTGACGCAGGAAAGCTGGTGAATCACATTACCCACGCTCATAAAGATACTCGTCCCGTCCTCCATCGCCTGGTCCCGCGAGAAAATGTCCGCGATGCGCAGCAGCCTCTGCCCGAAAGCCTTGGCCACCGACGGCCCGATCACGACCTGGAACCCCTGCGAGAAACGCAGACTGATGAGCTCGCGCAGGAACTCCTCCCTCGACTTGGGCTCCTCGCTGAGCTCGTCGTCCGCGTTCTGCGCAATCACGTACGGCTGCCGTTGGTACTCGGTGTCGAACTGCGTCTTGCTGGGGAAGTACTCCGTCGTAAGCGGCACCGCGGCCGGGCAGCACAGCGCCTTCCACTTCATCACCTTCATCTCCGACGTCCGCGGGAACACGTGCTGCCACCGGCTGTACAGCACCGTGTCGTCGACCTTGTTCCGGTCCGGGTTCGACGGGTTCAGCACCGTCAGCCAGGGCGAGATGGCCGTGGTAGGCGACAGCGTAGACGGCAGCTCCGGCATCGCCCCGGCCCTGAGCTTGCTGTTGAACATCTTCTGGTTATCGTCCTCCGCCCTGAAAACGTTCGAATGCCGCTGATCACGGTCCTCGAGGAAGATCTCCTTTCGCGCCAGCGACGGCGGCAGGACAGACCCGTACTTGTGCTGCTGCGCAACCGAGCTCTGACTCCGCCCCGAGGACTTCATGTTGATGGGGATGCTCGGCGTGCTCGGCAGATCCTTCAGCGTATCCCTCGAGTCGGACCGGAACAGCCCCGGCGACATCGACGACATGGCGGGCTTGATGACCTGCGGCGATGAGGGCCGCGGCATGGTGGACATGACGAGCGGCGCCGTTGGACTTGTGACGCTCTGCTCCGTCAGCGCGCGTACCGTCTCGAAACTCGCCTCCGCGGCCACGACCTTGGGCGCCGCTACACCGAAACCGCGAATGCCCAGGCTAATCTGCCGCATGAACTTGGGCGCCTTCGACGGCGTATTAGCGCCTGACGTCTTGCTCGCGGTGCTGCCCGAATCCGGCGTCGAGGAGTTCGTCGAAGACGTATTCGTCGTCGCAGCCGCCGCCGTCGTTGGAGGATGCGCCGCCGCCCTCCTCGCAGCGGCCACAATCTCCGCCTTCTCACTATCCCCAATGTTTACGCTCAGCTTCCTCCCCGCAGCGACCGCCGCAAGGCTCTGATTTGGCACAATCTTCTTCTCCGGCAGACTCGTCCCAAAGAGCCCCGCGTCCTCCATCAGCTGCCTCCTCGTCGTCTCCTCCAGATCCCTCGATGCGCGGCTGGGCGCTGGCCGCCGGCTCTTCGGCAGCTTCGCCCTCGTCTCGTCGTACTCCTGCAGCTGCTTCCACAGGCTCTTCTCCCCGGGCCGCGGCACGAGCCTGTCCGGGACGAACTTTTGGAACCCGTACACGTGGTCGACCAGCCCGTCGGGGTGTCTCTTTGGCGGGATCATGGCAATCTCCTCCGCCCCGACCAGCCTCGCCTTCTGCGACGTCTTGCTCTCCGTCGTCGCCACGGGGAACAGAGGATCGGCCTGCAGCGGCGTCGTCTCGATCTCGTTTGTCTCGAGCACGCTCCTCATCTGCAGGTCGTACATGCGCGCGCGGATCGCAAAGTCCTCGCTCGCCGCGTTGCGCCCCTGCTCCTCTTCCTCTTCCTCCTTGGAGACGCTCAACGCGATGCCCTGGTACGACAGCGCCTCCTCGCTTGTGCCCGTCCAGTACGAGACGTGCAGCCACTGCGGCAGCGCGTAGGACCATTCATCCTGCGGGTTCGCTATCCTCTCGATCCGGTGCGCGAGCTCGAGACCCTTGGTCGGCGATAGGCTCTCCGAGAGAGACTGGTAACTGCCAATGACAGGCGTCGCTTGCTGGTTTGGTGTGCTCTCCCGGCTCCGAACGCTCCTCGTCCGCGACAAGCCGTGCGAGTCGCCCGCCGTCTGCGGGTTTCTATAACGGAACAGCGGTACCGAGTGCAGCGGCATCTTCGGCACACAGATGAGGTCGATGCCGATCCCGTTGCCGACGAGCGCCTCCGTCGTCCTCCGCAGGCTCTCATACTCGACTTCGAAAACGCCCGGCCCGGGACTGATGACCGCGATCGAGATGCCCGTCCGCATGAGGTCGCGGTCGACGTAGTCGTGCGCAAACTGGCTGCTCGCGAGATTGATCGCTTCCAGGAAGTTCCCGTACATGGCCAGACTGCTCTCGGCCTTGACGCGGTTGCTCGCGACACCCCGCCCCTCCTCCGCCAGCGGCACGAACGCGCTCCCCGCCTTCTGGTGGTGCAGGCTAATGTCCCGCCGAAAGAAGTTGAACTCCCGCTTCAGCTGGTACAGGATCGTCGTCCACTCCCCGCTCGCCATCTCGCTCACCACAACCCGGTAAAAGTCCTTGTACGGCCTCTTCTCGCCCGAGATCTGCGTGCCCGTGTAGTAATCCCCGTGCACCGTCCCCGCCAGCTCCGTCGTCAGGCCCGTGTCGTACTCGACCCTCGCGAACAGCACGATGCTCACCAGGTGCTTCGCCTTGAGCTTCGCCCACTTCTTGAACAGCGCGGGCAGGAACCCGTTCACCACCTTGTTGAACAGAATCTCCCCGCTCCCCTCGCTGTCAAAGTCCCACATCTCCCGCGCCATCTGTATGAACAGCACGTACCGCGCCGACTCGCTCCTAAAGATCGGCCGCGTGTCCCGCGTGAAGAAGGCCGAGTGCGTCTTGCGCCCGTCCACGTACACCGCCGTCACCTGCGCCTTGATCGTGCCCATGAACAGAATGCTCTGCCCCTTGTACACCGTCCGCTCCGTCAGCTCCCCGATCGCGAGCCGCCACATGTCCGACCGCGACAGGTACTGGTCCTTGAAGCTCAGCTCCACGTGCGACGCCGCCGTCGCGGGGCTGTCCGCGTCCACGGGCGTCAGCAGCACCTGCGTGCCCTTCTTCATCCCGAACGCGTCCGCAATGTGCTTCACGACGTAAATGTCCACGTTCGGCAGCCGGCTCTTGAGCTCCTTGGACATCTCCCTGGCGTAGAAGAAGTACTTCTTCCCCAGCGCCGCTGCCGCCGCGCCGTCTGATGTCTGCGCAGCCCCGTCGCCCTGACCGCCGCCGGCCCCCGAGCTGGCACTGGCAGAGGCAGAGCCGCCTCTCGCGCTCGCAGCATGGTCCTTCACCGACGTCTTGCCGTCCTCCGTCCTGATCACCGTGATCGCGACGAGGCTGCCGGGCCTGACCTCCCCCTTGACGAGCTCGGGGCTCAGAAGGACCTCGTCGCGCGAGTAGCCCTCGTTCACGCCGACGACGCAGCGGCGCTCGAGGCGGCGGTGCTTGACGGAGCTGCTCGAATTGTCGCCGCGGACCGTGGAGGCGCTCGACACAGTGTCCGGGGAGCGGGGAGACTCGACGGAGGAGGCGGCGGACGCGCTCGCGGGGGGTTCGAGGGAGGTTCTGCTGAACTGGCGGAGGTGCGATGGCCAGTTTGGCGTCTTGCGCATCGAGGCGCCGCTGCGTAGTGGTGGGGGAGGCATCGCCGGTTTCTTATGCTGGACTTTCGGCGAGACAACGCTTCCACTCGTGGTGCAAAGGCACAGGTTCGGTTTCGCAGTCTAGTTCTTTCGTTCCTTCTTTCGGCTCGCGGTCACGGGGGCCCTGTTGTATGGTTTCGCAGTGGCATTTCGTTTTCTCGAATCGCTATTCCTCTTGAAGTCTATGTCTTGTCGTTTAGTAGAGCTGATATCGTTGTGGCCGTGCCTATCAGTCGTGGGGCCGAGCTGTGATTGCGGTGGTGTGCATCATGCTGGGGAGCTGTCAATTGCGACGGCAGAACTGTGGATGAGCTCGAAGGGTGGGGTACACCGCCTGCTACTTTTGCTTCTTCCCCAGAATTTGACGTTTGCATGACCCGCCGTGTCTCGGTCTGTCTTACCAGCGACCGAGATGAGACTAACAACTCAACTTCGTATGCAGAATTGATTCTGTTTGGTTGCTCAGAATCATTTACACCAGTCACACATCCGAATAAAAATCAATGACAGAAAGGTTTCCTATTACATCGCCTTTGCTCCTTGCAGCTGACTACCTACAAAGAATTGACAACCCAGATACGCCTTGGCCCATTTCTCCCTCCCGAAAATAGCGACTCAAAGTAAAAGGGCGCTCGCTGGTCCCTCTATCCCGTGCCATTCCAAAACGCCAAATCTTGGGCTCGCAGGCCCGCATGTTAAACTTGTCCCATGCCAGACAAATAGCTGGTGCTGCAAAGCAAACACCGTACGAGCTCGCTCTCAAAAAGCAAAGAAGTGAAAATTTTCTTGTGCTTCGGGGTATCAATTCGATGTATCTGGTGTCTCTCACACATTCTCTCGCTCTCTTCTGACCAAGGAAAAATTTGCTTTGGTGGTGGTACATTGTAATTGCAGAGATGTTTCTGCATGCTTGCTTGTCATTACGTCGTAAAACTCACGGGATCAACGCCTTGCCCGTTACGTTGTGGTATATTTATTCGCTGGAATCGACAGCGTCGAGCCAAACGCGAACGGCTTCGCGGAGCGCGCTTTCTCGGTCTCGGTCGGTGTGGCTGCTGGTGTCTGCGTTCTCGTGGTCCCGCTCCTCGATGACATCCCGGATGATCTCGTCCAAGGCCGATAGGACCACTGTCTTACACTGGTCGCGCGGCACTTCTTGAGCCGGTACCGGGATGCGAGTGGTGTGGTGCGAGTCGACCGAGGCCGAAGCCTCGCTATTGCTTCGGTCTCGCCGCTTACTGGTTGATCGAGAAGAGTTCGATGAGCTCTGCTTACTGACGTCACTGCTCTGAGCGATCACCCTTTCAACCGCTTCGATCAAGACTTCGTCCAAGCTCGCGATGGGCTCCTCGATGAACTCGTCGTCCAACTGCGTCTCGTAAGGAAGAACAGAAGGCGTCATGGGTGCCGCGCTGTAGGAGCTCGAGCCAGCGGAGCCTAGGGGGGCCGACCGATCCAAAAACGGCTTTGGGCGGATAAGGCGGCGATAGCGGATGCGCATGATAGTATGCGTTGTCGTGTCCGCAATCAGGGCGCTGCTTACGTCAACCCATCGATCTGCGGGCTGCTCCATGGAGTAAAAGGGCTGAGTTATGAAAGGAGTAGGTTCAGCCCTCATAGACTTTCGGATATCGTCCATCAAGTTGTCTTGAGGGGGCACGGCTTGAAGGATCATATCCTCATGATATCGCTGGAGAAACCCGGCAACGTTCATGGGCGAGTCGTTGTCGATGGTGATTCTTGAGAATTGTTCGAAGCCTTCCAGACCGCTGCCGATCCCCGGAGTAGAGAGATATCCACTGCTGGAGGGCGAGCTGACAGCCGTCTCGAAGGAGGTGATGTAGTCGGGAAACGGAATGTCAACGTCAATGACTCCGTCCTCGACGTTGATCGAGGTTTTGACGGGAGACTGAAAGTCTCCATTGGGGTCGGGAACCCTTTCGGGGAAAGTAATCTTCTCAGGCGCGTCGTCTATCGCTTGATCATCGAAGCCGCGGGGGGTGTTGGGGCCGTTGCCATTGCCCTCGGTGTTCTGGGTGCCCTCTTCCGTCCTTCGATAACCTTCGGTTCTAACCTCTCGAACCATCTCGGCGAGCTTGTCTCGGCGGCCATGTATGGATTTCGTAGGGGACGTCGGCCCGCTGCTGTAGGGGTGGCTGGGCGTTGTAAGGCCGGTTGAATCCCTTCGCTTCCCATTCCACAGAGTGCTAATTACACTGCCCCACCTCGAACCTGACATACGGGAGTCGGTGCTCGCGGAGCTGACATGGCCGGAGCTTTCGCCTCGTTTCAGCGTCCGCTTGAGGTCGTCTGCAGCCACGCTGCTGCTGCTTCCTGGCCGCAAGCTTCGCCGGTTCTCGAATCTTTGGGCCGTCGTGAAGTGTGGAATGGTAGTCTCTGGTGTGATGGTTGTGGTCGTCGCAGCACTGCTCTTCCTGCTGACCTGGTCATTGCCAGGTATGGGCAAGTTCGATCGAATTGAGGCCGCATCCGAGACACGTCTTTCATGGCGACTTTCCATGCTGAGATGTGCCAGCTGAGGGGGAACACCAGACGCCCGCGTGCTTTGACTGACTGTGCGGGAGTGCGACGTTCTCCTTGGACCGGTTCGCCGGTTGATCTTGCGGCGCAAAGACTCTTCTCGAAGGATTGGAATAATAAGCGAGGGGGGTGACTGGGAAAAGGCACCAAAGGACGTCGACGTGCTTGGGCGATGTGTCCGCGACGACGCGATGTGCTGGTGCGATGGCAGGAAAGCTGAGAGTAAAAATATCAAACGCCGCGCGAGCATCTTGTCTTGGGCGATGATTACTGTTCGCGCCGGCAAGGACAGGTCCTCTTCACCCTTGGCCTTTTGTTGCTGGTGGTGCTTTCTGCGATACCATGCTGGGCTCATCGCGTTCAACCAGTCGGTATGCGTAGCAAGGAAGCCAGTGAGAAGATTGAAGAAGAAAAAGCCATGCTCTTTCTCCCCCGCCTTTCTCGCCATCCATCTGGCCTCGTCCCTCCAAATTCCCCACCTTCCCTGTGCAGTGATGACACGCTGAGCTCGCAAACCTGTTACAACTCTCACTCGTGCCATGCTTGCCTCCTGCACAATGGTTTCTTCATGCTGCAGGCAGTGAGGTTGCAACGCGATCACCTTTGCGTTCGTTTTGGGAGGCTTGATGAAGTGAGGCTCGTCGCGCCTGCCACCCATGGACGGAGCCCGACCAACGTACGAGGAAAAGGACGGAGGGTAAGGGTCAGGTGAAGCAATATCTGCTTGCTTCAATAGTGTGCCGAGCGTAGTAGCCACAACTCCCTGAAGATGTGTCAAAGTTCGCATAATAATATCCCAGTGCTGAGTTATGGTATCCATCCTGTCGTCGACGTCGGTTGAGCAGGAGGAATCCAAAGAGTCGATATGAAATCCAGATCCCGACAAAGTCCAGCCCGACCGGCGCGCAGAGCTCATAGATGACGGGAACGACGACTCGTGGTCAGTGTAGGAGCTAGCTCGGAAAGTAGATCTGACTGTGAAAGGAGGAATTGGCTGAGCGGATGTAGGCGGCAGCTGAATCACTAGCACGACGGCATACATGGGTGTGCGTTTCTGCTTGGGCTGCGGTTTCTTCTTTTTTGGTGGATTGTTGTCGTCTGCAGACTGTGGAAAGGGGAATCCTGTGTTTTGGTCGGAGAACCGGCTTAAAGGAGTGTCACTCTGCGCCTCGGCATCGTCGCTAGGTAGCAAGACTGGGAAAAGTCGAGTGATGAGGATCTTTCTCCTTTCTGGAAGAGGCCGCGAGTTTGGTGCCGAGGATGTGAATGACTGAGTGGGCTGCATGGGCGAGACACTGTCCGATGTGTATGACTGAGCCAGTCTGCTAGAGCGCATGCTTGAACGACCGATAGAGCCCCGACCATCGCCCATATATGAGCCCCCATACTCGGGGCGACTATCAGTGGGAACAATGTGGACTTTTGTTGACGTGCCTTTATAAGCCATCAGTTCTGAATTACCAAAGACGGATCCGGCAAAAGCGTGAATTTCGTCCTGGTACTCGCGTCGTGCGCGCTGGAGGTCTGTCTCAGCCTGAGATTGAGTTCGACCTTGCATCGAGGCCCTTCGATCAAAAGCACCTTGGCGGGGCTGGGGGCTATCCGGCTGGATGACCAAAGGCCGCGATGTCTGATTTAAACTGCTTTTTCGAGGCGATGTCGGATTTCTTTGAGAGTCTTGGACAGTGCCGATGCCTGATACGGGCCTTTCCCTCGTCGCTGGCTGTTTGGGTGGTGGGGCCGGATGGCTGTCGAAAAGAAGCTGGGTCGGGAAGGATGCCACGGCATCCTGCATGATGAGAAGACGAACATGGCGGGTGTCGAGGTCAATGTCTCCGTCATAGTCAAAGGCATTTGCAATGGATGCCAGCGGGAGAGCGGAGGCCATGGAAAGTGGAAAGACCTGGTCATTTCGGTGTTGATATAATGCTTCGGTGTCGGGGAACAGGAGGTTTCTTGTGTGTATATCCTCCTGCATGGACTCGAGGGATTGCGGAGATTCTTTGTAAGTATTGTTATTCGATAAAGATGGGTCAGGAGCGTTTGCTGGGCTCCCAGTGCCCAAATTGAAGAGCTTCCCCAGCATCTTGAATGAGATGTCTGGCAAAACGATGATGTGACGGCTCTAGTTGCTCAGAGGTTTGGGGGAAGGGCCATTTTCTCAACACGGCACGCAGTGGTAATTCAGTTGGAACAACATTGCATCTGGCAGAAATTCCATGTGACTGAGGGTGAGAAGTGTGAGAGACCGTGATGGTGCGGCTCAGGGTGGGTAGAGGCGGGCTGAGAGCAACAGAGTTGAGGGGTGCACGGTGTTGGAGAAGGCTAGCCGGGGCCTGAAGTTTAATGGTAATGAGTCGTCGGAAGGTGGTCGAAGGTTGGCAAATCGGGTCTTGTCGTGGGATCGGGTTGTGGACGATGAGACGGTTTGCAAGCTCTCTCTTTCCGGGTGTATATGAGGCGCACGCAAGATAACTTGTCGTGGGGTGCAGTCTCCAGATCGAAATGCCGGGATGAGTGCAGTTTAAGAAGGCGCGAGAACAAAAGGCTGGGGGGGTCGCGATGGTGGGAGCGAGCGCGTCCTCTTGGTGGAGGGGACGTGGAGCGGGGTGAGCAAAGGAATGTTGGTGGAAGGGAGCAACGGGGCGACGCAACGAGGATATCGAAATCGGGAGGTCGGAAAGGTTGAGGACGGGTGATGAAGGGAGAAAGGAGTTTTGGTGGTGAAAGAGATGGATGTGACGCAGGCAAATGGGAACCAGATGCTCGGGACAAACGCGGCGAATGGCAGTGGCGGATCAAGAGGGGCCGGGGTGGTGGGTTGAGTGCTCGGTATTTGCTCGCATTCGTCGTGCCGACTGCAGGTCGTCGAGTCGAGTTCCAAGTCGAGTACCCAGTCTCGGTCAGGACGGTCCGGTAAAGGTAGGCAAAATGGAAAGCGGCGGAGGCGACAAAAGACGGGGAAAGGCGGGCGCGTCTGCGGGGAGAGTAGGATTGCAGATGGGCAGAGATGGTGTCGAAGTTGAGGAAAGGGTGGTCGAGAGACGGGAAGAAGGGCGATGATATTTGGTGCGGTGCGGCGCTGCGGGCTGGGCTCGGCGGTGGAAAGTCGAGACAGACAGACAGACAGACTGTAGACAGACAGCAGTCGGGGTGTCGGTATGAAGTAATGCGATGGAGGTGTTGTTTGGGAGGAGCGTCGGAGCTGGTGGAGGGCGTGTCGCTATGTGCCTTGCCCTGCTAAGAATGCGTAAGGGTGTGGTGTCGAGGAGTTGAGAGTCAAGACGGGCAGACCTGGTCAACAGGCAGAAGAAACGAAGGCGAAGCTGGGTTCTGGAAGGGAGTGATGGTGGTCGGGGCGAGCGTTGCAGTGTCAGGGCACAGGCTTCTTAGGCTCTGGCTCTAGCTCAGGCTCAGACTCAGACTTGGGCTGCTCGGGGCGAGGATGAAGGTGGTGGTGGTGGCAGCAGAGAGAGAGGGATTGACATGGACATGGCCTGGAAGGGGGTTGTGCGGGTGTGGCCAGTCAACCGTCAACGGCGAAAGCTGCGTATCGGGTCATTGTATTGTGGTGTTTTGGTGCGTGGTGTCTCGATGTTAATGGTGGTGTTTGGGCGAGTGACATGGAGGGGGAAAGAGAGGAAGAGAGAAAGAGACAGTAGGCGATGGACACCTTGCTTAGTGGACATTGACCAGCAGTGGAGGGCGACTGCGGAAGTGCCGCAATCGTCAATGGCCCGCTTGGTGGGAGCAGGTAAGGTACGTACCTACCGACGACACTAAGTAGGTACCTTACCCAAGTGAAAGTGGATTCTATCTAGGTACTGCAGTGGTAGGCATGGAAGGCACGGTGGATAATTAACATGCACCTGCCTTACCAAAAGTAAGGTTCTACGTAAGGTAATAAGGCAAGCGCAAGTGCCAGTCTTCACCTACCTACCTACCTCATGAGATACCATATTCATACAACGAGGATGTACATACTTGGTAGATTCAGATGACGAGGTAAGATGTATCTCTGTCAGGCTTCGTCAGCACCATTCTCATACTGCGATACACGCACGACGGAAGCACAAGATTGAACAGCGGCGTAGCGGGAAAGGCGACGGTAGCGGCAGTGGCAACGGCAACGGCCACGGCCACGGCACGGCAGGCGAGGAACCAACGGCAGCCACCTCCTCAACACCTCACTCCCATCACCCTCTACTGCTTCAGGCAAGGAGCTACCCCTCCAAGACTGCAGCTGGCAAGACTGTCTGCCCGCCCTGCAGTGCAGCATCATCTTGGAGGCAACGAGACGGGGACACAAAATGCGGTGAGGAACGCCCCGGTCTCTTGTTGCGCATCTCATGCATCTTTAGCGCGCTGCGTGTGCTGCCCCTCCAAAACTGGGCACCTACAGGCTACCTTGCCTTAGTAAGTACTCCCGTCGGTCTTTCATCTTGTATTTATTTAGTACGAATGAAAGAAAAAAGAACCACAATTCCCATCGGCAGAAAAACGTGCCTTGGACTGGGGTAGACCTGGCATCGAACAAGACTTGTCGAGTCCCTTAGGTAACATGGAAACAAGAATTCCACTCGCGCTTGACCCCAATCGACCACAGCTCCCGTCAACTGTCCAGCTCACTGGGCAACGGCGGGGAAAAGAATGGAATTGGACCCTGAATTCGAGGCGACAGAACTCTAACTGCTTCCTGACAGCACCTGCCGCATGCATTAAACCCATTAACTCACACGACCGCAGTGCACGCACGCCCTTGACATTTTCCACCTTTACCGCACTTTCCTTCGACTTTATTATCGCAATCAACTTCAACAATATTGCGTTCCAATCAATAATGGCGACGACTTGACTTCTCAATGGATCCTCTCACGTGGACAAATACTTAACGCAAGGTTCGCATCGACCATCCCCGGACCAGTGACCTGACCTCAACACCATCAGCTTCATCCACCGTGGACCCTCTCAGCCGTCCAATCCTGTGTCACCTAATTACATCTCCAGGACCAGACCCTGCGCGCTTCTGTCTTTCTCCGTTCCTACTCCGATGTGTCTCTGAGGCTTCCTTCTGCAAGCTTCCAGTGTTCCATCCGCCTCGGACCTGATGATGCCTCGTCAGCCCTGTCGACGCGCCTGATGCCACCGCCAGCTCCTGCCAACCCTGGTCTCCCATCCCAGGGACCGAAGCCATCGTCTTATCCTCCCTCAATGTCACGCTTTACGTATGGAGGGCATCAACGACTGCGGCAATCATTATCATCGGGCCTCTTCCACCATCGCCATATCCTGCTGCGCCCACGTCTTTATTGCGAATCACTGCCCCTAGCTGATGGCAGGAGTCGATCCCCGGATCGCACGCCAGACAAACACCATGATGCTCGTTTGCGGTAGAGTAGACGCTTCTATTCCTGGACCGCACACAGAAACGTTCGTCACCCGCGTCGCCTGCTCTAACGGCACATTGCGCACAGCACTCGTCAGCGTCTCATCGTCGGAGCCGACCCGACGGAGCATGCTCCATCTCCCATGTCTGCGCCCACGCCTCTCCGATCAACACGCGCCAATCCTCTGTCTC